>CAUYQG010054232.1:0-46650 GCA_963574415.1 Tarsius wallacei | reverse complement strand
TGTGTGTGTGTGTGTGTGTGTGTGTGTGTGTGTGGTCAATTGCCTTTGCATTGGTTTCTGCTTTGCATCATCATATAGAGTGGTGGTGGGGAGTGGGTCTCAAGGAACACATACCATGATAAGTGAACACTGTAATTTTCTAGTACTTTCTGATCCCTAGCACCGTATCCCCTACTTTATTCGAATTTCAGAAACTACAAGAGACAGTAAAGCTTCCCATCCACCATACTATTTCAAAATAGAATAAATCCAGAGCCCAGATCAGGAAAGAATAGAGGACTGAGCAAATATCAGAAGGGAAAGCCTCTCCCACTGACACTGAATAACAGAATTAAAGAGAAAAACAAGAGATCTGTCACAAATGAGGAAAAACCAGAGGAAGACCTCAGGCAATTTCAAGTGTACCAAGGACAAAACTCCTGAAAAATCAAATCTTCGTGCCCAAACAATGGAAGTCACCAACGACAGGCCCCAGAATACGACAGGGATTAGGGAATTGTTGGAAAGCATGAATAAGACTCAAGAAAGACAAGATGCAACACTGAAAGAACTTGTAACAGCGATTTTGAAAATAAAAATTTCATCCAGGAAATAAATAGCAAGATGACAAGCATGGAAAGCAGAATTAATCTAGCTGAAAAAAGAATCTCAGAACTTGAAGACCAGAACATGAAATTAACCCAATCTGTAAAAAACATAGAAAGAAGACTCAGAAAGGAAGAACAAAGCCTACAAGAGATGTGTGATTATATCAGGAAGCTGAACCATGCCTGATTGGTATACCAGAAGAAGAAAGGGAAATGAAGAAAAACTTGGAGCAAGTATTCCAGGAAATAATCCCAGAAAACTTTCCACATCTCACCAGAGATGTGACCAGCAAAGCACAAGAGATACAGAGAACCCTCCTAAGACATCACATGAGAAGACCAACCCTCAGACACATAGTAATTCACCTACCCCAGGTAGGCACAAAAGAAAAAATCCTAAAGGCAGCATGAGAAAGGTCAGATTACCTACCGGGGTATACCAATCAGAATTGCAGCATACCTATCAGCAGAAACACTACAAGCAAGAAGGGACTGGGGCCCTATATTTAAACTCCTCAAAGATAAACAATTTCAACCAAGAATGTCCTATCCAGCCAAGCTCAGCTTCATCAGTGATGGAGAATTAAAATCCCTCCCAGACATCCAATCCCTAAGAGATTATGCAGCTTCCAGACCAGCTCTAGAGAAGAAACTTAAAAAGGTATTAAGCACAGAAGAAAGAAAAAAAAGAATGACCACACACTTCCCAAGAGAACAACAGAGCATAGAATCAACAGAGAACACAGCACAACAAGAAACTTGAAAACACACACATACATTAACCCCAAAGCCAAAAGAAAAAAAGCAAACAAAGAAAAAACCTTATAAGAACCTCATGACATGGATACACAATCACATTTCAATAATCAGCCTGAATGTGAATGAACTAAATGCACCACTGAAAAGACACAAAATGGGAAACTGGATAAGAAACCATGACCCAATTATTTGCTACATCCAGGAGACTCACCTCACTACAAGTGATACACACAGACTCAAAGTTAAAGGATAGAAAACTAGTTTCCAGGCAAATGAATCACAAAGAAAGCAGGAGTTGCAATCTTAATATCAGACAAAATACCCTTTAAGCTATCAAAAATTTAAAAAGATGCAAAAGGACACACATAATGATAAAAGGTTCAATCCATCAACAAGAAATATCCATCCTAAACATATATGCACCCAACACAGGAGCACCAGCATTTACAAAGCAACTACTAAGTAAACTGAAAAAGACATTGACTCTAACACTATTAAAGCAGAAGACTTGAGTACCCCACTAACCACCTTAGATAGATCATTGAGGCAAAAAAATCAACGAGGAGGTCCAGACCTAAACTTGACACTCAACCAAATAGACTTAATAGATACCAACAGATTATTCCACCCAACAACCACAGACTATACATTCTACTCATCACCACATGGAACATACTCCAAGATTGATCACATCCTTGGCCATAAATCAAGCATAAACAAATTCCATAAGGTTGAAATCTTGCCATGAACATTCTCAGACCACAGGGAATAAGAATAAATATCAACACCAACAACATTTCCCCAAAGACCCCAAAGACATGGACACTAAGCAGTATGATGCTGAACAACTACTGGATCAACACTGACATCAAAGCAGAAATTGAAGATTCCTGGAAACAAATGAAAATGAAGAAACATCTTACCAAAACCTCTGAGATGCCATGAAAACAGTTCTAAGAGAAGAATTTATATCTCTACGAGCACACATCAAGAAAACAGAAAAATCACAAGTGTAGAGCCTAACAAATCACCTAAAGGAAATGGAAAGAGAATACCACCATAATCCCAACTTTAGCACAAGAATCCAAATTACCAAAATATGAGCCCAAATATGGGACATAGAAGACAAATTATCATAGAAAACATCAGTAAAACAAAAAGCTGGTTCTTTGAAAGAATTAACAAGATTGATGTACCCCTAGCCAGAATGACCAAGAAAAAGAGAGAAAAAGTCCAAATAAACACAATCAGAAATACAAAAGATCAAATCACAACTGATCCCAAAGAAATACAAAAGATTATCAGAGATTACTATGTACACCTATATGGAAACAAACTTGATAACCTAAATGAAATGGAGGACTTTCTGACATCACACAACCTCCCCAGGTTAAAACAAGAAGACATTGAGACACTAAATAGTCCAATAACAACCCAGGAAATTGACTCTGTCATACGAAAACTACCAAAAAGAAGCCCTGGTCTGGATGGCTTTCCAGCCGAATTCTACAAAACATACAAGGAGGAGCTGATACCAATTCTATTGAAAGTATTCCAGGCAATTGAGAAAGATGGAATCTCCCCAAATCATTTTATGAAGCTAATATCACACCGATACCCAAACCGGGTAAATATCCAACAAAAAATGAGAACTACAAGCCAATATCCCTTATGGACATAGATGCAAAAATCTTCAACAAGATTCTAGCAATTTGGATCCAAGAACACATCTCAAAAATCATCCACCATGACCAAGTAGGATTCATCCCCAGGAACCAGAGTTGGTTCAACATTCGCAAGACCATAAATGTAATTAAATACATTAACAGATGTAAAAACAAGAACCACATGATTATATCATTAGACACAGAAAAAGCTTTTGATAAAATCCAGCATCACTTCTTGATAAAAACCCTCAAACACCTAGGTATAGAAGGAACATACCTCAAAATAGTAAGTGCCATCTACAATAAACTCACAGCTAACATATTGCTAAGTGGACAGAAACTGGAAACATTTCTCCAGAAAACTGGAACAAGACAAGGCTGCCCACTCTCACCCCTCTTGTTCAACATTGTGTTGGAAGTCCTAGCTCGGGCAATTAGACAAGAGAAGGAAATCAGGTGTATCCAAATAGGAAAAGAGGAAGTCAAGTTATGCATCTTTGCTGATGATATGATCCTATAGCTTGAAAATCCAAGAGAATCTGTCAAAAACCTGCTTGCACTGATAAAGGACTTTGACAAAGTCTCAGGTAAAAAATAAATGTGCAAAATACCATTGCATTCCTATATACCAACAATAAGCAGGCAGAGACCCAAATAAAAAACACAATCCCATTCACAATAGCCACAATAAAAAAATAAAATACCTCGGCATCTTCCTAAGACCTTTATAATGAGAATTACAAAACACTGCTCAAAGAAATCCAAGAAGACGCAAACAAATGGAAAAATATTCCATGCTCATGGATAGGAAGAATCAACATTGTTAAGATGTTCATCCTACCAAAGGCAATCTTCAGATTCAATGCAATACCCATTAAGTTACCAACATCATTCTTCACAGACCTGGAAATGACAATACAGAAATTCATACTGAAACATAAACGACCATGAATAGCCAAAACAATCCTTAGCAAAAGAAACAAAGCAGGAGCTATTACACTTCCAGACTTCAAGTTTTACTATAAGGCTACAGTAATCAAAACAGCCTGATATTGTTACAAGAACAGGCACATAGACCAACGGAACAGGATAGAGATTCCGGAAGCAAAGCCTCAGTTTCTCAACCAACTCATCTTTGACAAAGCCTCTAACAACAATCAATGGGGGGAGGAGAGCCTATTCAGTAAATGGTGCTAGGAAAACTGGCTGACCACATGCAGAAGATTGAAACAGGACCCCTACCTATCACCATACACAAAAATTAACTCTTAATGGATCAATGACCTAAACATAAAACCTCAAACCATAAAAATCTTAGAAAACGCAGGAGACACCCTTAGGGAAACTGGAACTGGCAACCAATTCCTATTCAGAACCCCAAAGGCCAATACCTTAAGAAATAAGATAGATAAGTGGGATCTCATCAAACTAATGAGCTTCTGCAAAGCAAAAGAAAATATCAAGAGAGCAGGGAGACAGCCCACGTAATGGGAAAAAAATATTTGCCAACTGTATATCTGACAAAGGCCTAACATCTGGGATCTATAAGGAACTCAAACATTTCTAAAGGAAAAAAACAAACAACCCCATTACAAAGTGGGCAAAAGACATGAATAGTCACTTCCAAAACAAGATATACAGGCAGCCAACAGACACATGAAAAAGTGTTCATCCTCACTCATCATCAGAGAAATGCAAATCAAAACCACACTGAGATACCACCTAACCCCAGTAAGAATGGCCATCATTAATAAAACAAACAACAACAGATGCTGGCGAGGATGCAGAGTAAAATAAATGCTTCTACACTGCTGGTGGGAATGTAAGCTAGTGCAATCTCTTTGGAAGACAGTGTGGCAATTTCTGAAAGAATTAGAAATTGGCCTTCCATATTACCCAACAATTCCCCTGTCGGGAATATACCCAAAGGAACTCAAATCATTCTACACAATAGATACCTGCACACGTATGTTTGTTGCAGCTCTATTCAAAATAGCAAAAACATGGAACCAACCATGTTGCCCACTGAAGCTGAACTGGATTAAAAAAACATGGTACATATACACAATGGAATATTATGCAGCCATAAAAAAGGACAGACATATGGACTTTGCAGCAACTTGGATGGATTTAGAGTTGATCATACTCAGTGATCTATCACAGAAACAAAGAACAGAGTACCATGTGTTCTCATTCATAAGCAGACCTTGAACAATTATAACACTATAAGAAAGCGATTGGCAGTAGTGGGAAACTGTCAGTGGAGAGGAGGTGGGATTGGCAAATGAGGGAAACTGCTAGGGGAGGGAGGGGCATACCTCATCAGCAAGGGTATGTGCATAATCAACGTTTGTATACCTAACCCTGAATTGTACCCCACATCTTTATAATTTAAAAAAGAGCAAAAATAATAATAATTCTCCCACCTACCCAGGGGTCTCTACAAACATGGTACTTTAGATGAGGCTCCAGTCTTGAGAGGTAACCCTGTAAGACGTACATGGCCTCCTTGGAGCCCTGGGAAACACAATTATCCAACATGATGAAACTAAATTATCATTCATGAGCTGAAATCTCCCCAGGCTCATGGCTCTACCATGCCCCCAGCACACCTTACCATAATCCTTCACCTGTCTTGCAGCTTTAATCAAACTACTCTCTCTCAATGTTTTTTTCATTGTTTCTCTGTCTCCTACACGCCTAACCTACTCATGTCACCAAGCTTCTCTCTTCTTTCACAAGTATTTTTCAGGTTTTCACCTACAACACATCACCTGTCCCTGAGGGTTACTGACTACAGAGTCAACCGTGTCTCCTCCATCTCCTCTGCACTCCCACGTCCACAGCATTGCTAAGCTGGGCAATATCTCCCACCTTCTATTTTCCCAGTCACCCCAGATTGAGGCAATGCTCTTATTTCCCTAATAGCTTCCTGTCTGTGCTCCCTGCCTCCAGTTTCTCCTCACTCTAATGCATCATTCAAACTATTTTCAGGCTATTTGGTAAATAAGTAACCCTTTACAGCCCAACCCTGGATAAGGTGGATGTTACTGATTAAATTAATGCTCCCATCCTTTATCTCTTCTTGAATCCATGTCCTTTTTTCTTTTTTTAAGTTTTAAAATAGAGTTTATTAGAGAAAGAAGAGAAGGAAAAAGAAAAATGCTCAGCCTCACTAATCATCAAAGAAATGCAAATTAAAATGCTACTGAGATATTACCTAACTCCAGTCAGGATGGCCATCATCAATAACTCAAAAAACAACAGATGTTGGAAAGGATGTGGGGAAAAAGGAATACTTCTACACTGCTGGTGGGAGTGCAAACTAGTACAACCTCTGTAGAAAACAGTGTGGCCATTCCTAAAAAATCTAAAAGTCGACCTTCTATATAACCCATATACCCGGAGGAACTTAAATCATTTTATAAAAAAGATACATGAACACACATGTTTATTGCAACATTATTCACAATGGCAAAAACATGGAACCAACCGTGGTGCCCATTGAAAGTGGACTGAATAAAAATCATTTGATACATATACATGATGGACTACTTCACAGTCATAAGGAAGGAAAAAATTATGGGTTTTGCAGCAACTAGAATGGGTTCAGAGTCTATCATACTCAGTGATCTAACACAGAAACAAAAAGCTGAGTTCCACATGTTCTCACCCTTAAGTGAACTCTGAACATTTATCATAATACTATAAGGAAGGGATTAGCAGTAGCCAGAAACTGCCAGGGGAGAGAGGGAGGGGCACATAATATCAATAAGGGTTCCTGATCTCAAACCAGGTGAAGTGGGATCCAAAGAGATGTCCAAACTTAGCCTGTATTATGACCTCTTATCTACCTAATCATGAATTGTACCCCACATCTTTAAAATAAATTAAAAATAAATAAAAGGTTAATAAATGATGAAGGAAGAAAGGAAGGAAGGAAAGAAAGAAAGGAAGGAAGGAGGGAAGGAAGGAAGGAAGGAAGGAAGGAAGAAAGTGATTCATGGCAGAAAGACCTGCCAGGGGTTAGTTTCTTAAAAAAGAAAAACTGCTCTCTCAACCATGTAAATCAGCATTGCTTCCACATTGACTCTGGACTTGGTCATGAGACTTGTCTGGCCAACAGGATGCTTCCTTGAGAAACATTTGCACACCTGACCTTGCTTGTTCTTCCTCTTCTAAGTTGCCATGAGAACATGCATGGCCTGGTCTACTGGATGGGAAGCATATAAAGATCTGAGTGGCCCCAGTAACTCTACTAAAGGAATCAGACCAGCCAAAAGCCCAACACCAGACATATGAGCAAGCCCAGATGAGACCAGAACAATTCAATTAAGTGTAGCCTAAATCACCAAACCACAGACTAAACAAATGCTTATGTTTTAAGTCATTGGTTTGTGAGATGGCTTGTTATGAGGCATTATTGTGGCAACAGATAACCAATACAATATGCAATACAAGTGATTTCAAAAAATATTCAGCCCTATTTCTGTCAGAATTAGAGCTTCCCTTTCATGTCACCATTTCTCAAGTTCCTGAGTCTTCTACCCTCTTGTCTGTAAGGTTTACATGCCCCTGGGATAGCAGACCGAATAGATTGGATTTGGACATACCTTTCTACAGGCGAGTATGATTCCACACTGGATAAGCAGAGAAGATTCCTGGTGATTGGTGACATTTAACATATAGTAATGAGAGTGGTAAGTCAGCAGTGACTCCGTTTCCTTACAGCTAAAACTGGTGACAGAATGTTGGCTTCAGCAACAGTTGAGGTTTTATAGTCTAGACCCTCAGTTTAGGAAAATGAATGCTAAAAGTGTGTATATCTGGACCTTTCTCTTATACTGACCAACAGCTTACCAGCAGAATGTTTGTGTTTTCACAGGACTTATTTCTGATTGGTCTCGTATCTGTGTGGGGGGACTCTCAGGAAGAGAACAGTGGCCATAGGAGAAGTCTTTGAGACATAACTGAAGGGATTGTGTAAGGATTGTGGAGAAGGAGAAGAAACCAATTAGTATTTTGAAGTATTATCCCACAACATAATTGTGTTTTCTGTCTCCATTGAATGTGAATTCTTTGAGGACAAGTTTTCAATTCAATTACCTTTTCAGGTGGTAATAAAGGCAACAGAAAGAAAACTATATTTAAAATCATAAACTCTTTGACCAGGGAAAGTGACAATCTCTGTCTTCTGAGAGTGAATAGTAGTCATCATGTTGTCACATGTAATCAAAGATAGAGAATAAGTAGATAATAAATAGATAGAATAAATAGATCAACTATATGTCACCTTCTCACCCTAAGAAATCGTACTCTGTTACCCCAGCCCATTGTTGTCTAACATTACTACTTTTTTTACACAAAATACTTTATTATCCAAAATTAGTTTATATATTTATTTACATGTCTATTTTCTTTCTTAAGCTCTATGAGGTCTGAGTCCCCATGAGAGAAGGATGACTCCATGAGGGCATATTACTTACTATTGCTTTTATCCCCAACTTTTAGAAATTAGTAAGCACATGGCAGGTACTCAGTAAATAACAACTGGAAAGAAGGAAGAATAAAAAGTAGGAAGGAAAGAGGGAGGGAAGGAGTGAAGGAGGGAAAAATGAATGGACACTTGGATACTTTATCTTCAGTGTTATCTAATTTCCTGTTAATAACATCTAGTCCATCAAAGAAATTGTATTTCTTTATAGAAAGAATTTCAATCATAAAAATAAAGGTAAAAATATTTTTTCTTTATATTACAAAAACTACTTGGTATTTATAAAAATATTTTAGTCCAAAGATTTCTCTGTTCTCTATCTGATAATCCATTATCTAAATTTCTAAGTTTGGTAATTCTACACATAGATACACATACAGACCCAATGAAGGAATGTAAAATAAGCCTTTAGCTCTTCAGAGCATATTCCCTTGTCTGCATAATTAAAGAGTTGGATAATGTGATTTTTATGGTTGCTTTTTAAATTCTATAAGTTAATAATAATTTGAAAAACCACCATGTCTAGTTTCAAGAAAGGAAAATTCTTCTCCAAGAAACCATAATCTCCACCAGGCATATTTTAAAACTAAGAAACTACAGAAAAGTGCTAAGACTGGGTTTGCATGTTTAAGCTTGCTGCAGAAAGGTCAGCTGGAATTGCAAAATTCTGATTTTAAAATGCTTCTCTGTCAACATTAATTCTGAATGTGAGAATTCGATGCCTTTGGCCAGAACCTAAAGAAGCATTCAATGGCCAGGGACTTCAAACCCCCACAAAGGTAGGCCCTGCCATGAGCTCCAGCTAGTGTCATAAAAGTAAAAAATGTTCCCTGGCCTATTGAATAATCAGATTGCTCTGAATTTTTATAAGTCTCCTTGAAATGAAGCATAAATGAGGACTCAAGATGACATTAATAGAGTCTCCTTTCCATCCTTGATTCACTGCCATTACAGTTGTTTGCAAGTAACAAAAACCCTCCTCACAAGGTTAAGAGAAAAAAAGGAAAATTTTTTATAATGGTGCAATGTTACCTTGTGGAATCTGGGACAGGAATGTACCTGGGCCCTAGTAGGTATACAAATGTTGACTAAAAGTCAGCAGGAGCAAGGCCATCATCCTCTCAGTCTTTCTCTCAGACCCTCTGCTCTCCTCTGCTGAGCTCTGTCCATTAACCTCAATGCCATGGCTCCGCCCAGCCTTCCAGTTTACACCATCTCAATTCAAACTACATGTAGAGGCTGAAACAAACCCTTACTCAACTCAATCCAACTCATGAGAGAAAGATTCTGATTGACCCACATTGGGTCAAGTAATCGCCTCTGTTCAAATCAACTGTGATGAGTAGATAACCTTACACTGCAAACATGACTGTAAGGAGTTCATCTGTGAGTCAAGAAAGAGCAGCCATGGGAAAACAAGGTCATCATGAAGACATTCCAAAGCCTACAATAGCATATCTTCAAAAGAACTCTATTAGGAGGCAGGCCTTTATCAGAAAGACAAAGAAATGCAACAGACATCTTGAGAACAAAGGCAGCTATACCATTAACCATTCAGCCATTATTCAGAATATAGAAACCAATACAGTCAGCCAAGGTTTGATGAGACTGAATCCTTTCCTAGATTAATCTGCCAAATCAGAGCATACTGAGCATCAGTCATCCATGGGGGCAGGGAGAAAAGAGAGAATACTAGTTTTCTACATACCTATAGCTACTATAACAAATTACCACAAACTTAGTGGCTTAAAACAACACAAAAGTATTACTTTATAATTCTTTACACTAGAAGTCCAACATGAGTGTTACTGGGCTAAAATATAGATGGCAGAAGGGGAGGCTTTCTGGAGGCTCTAGGAGAGAACACATAGAATTTCCTTGCTTTTTCTAGTTCCTAGATGCTAATCACCTTTCCTGGTTCATAGCTCCTTTTTGCAATATTGAAGCCTAAAAAGTTGCATATCTCTGACCACTCTTCCATCATCATGTCTCTTTCTCTGGCCACAGTCTGAAAGGTTATCTGATGCTAAAGATCCATGTGATTAAATTGGGAGCACTCATATAGTCCAAGAAAATCTCCCCACCTCAAGGACTTTAACTTAATCATAACTGCAAAATCTTTTTGCCATGTAAGATAGCATTCACAGATTCTAGGCATTAGTATGTGTGTATCTTTGGGGAGTCATTATTCTGTCTACCACAGAAGTGTTCTCAAAATTAAAAGATTTTTAGTTTCCATTCTCAGGTGTGTTTTTTCACTTGCCTAAATATCACAATTATTTTCCAACTTTCATCCAACTTTCATAATGGAGATATATAGTTCATGTGCATATGGAAATATGAAGCTTTAAGCCTCACCTACAAAAGCCTTATCAACATTTGATTTGATTAATATCTGTAATCACCAAATGTCAGTCCTTTAATAAAGCAGAAGTAACAAGTATTGAACCTCCACTAATTCTCAAACACTTTTTTGGGGCACTTTATATCTCTCATTTCACTTAACCTTCATAATGACATTGCAAAGAGAATGGTATTATCCCCATTTTACAAATGAATTAAACAATGATAAATAAGTTGTCCAAAGCCAAATGGATAGTAAGAACTGGAGCCACGATAAAATTTAAAACCATGTTCAACTCCAGAGTTCAGTTCTCTCCTTTATACCAGAGGGTCATTAAAGAATAAAACTCTCTTCTTAGGTGGTCTTATAATGTTCTGCTCTCCCACCATCAGAAATAACAACCATTCTATTAGCAATAGCAATAATTCTATTATTAAGCAAATACACTAGGAATCTGGGACATAGAAAAAGACATGTGATTCACGCTGAGCAGAGCCTCAGTGAGTTAGGCTGACAAAGTTCTGAAGATGACCAGGACCTCACAGATGTCTTTTAATACTGGTCATGATATAGGTTTTCCCCAGTTACTTATACAGAAAAAGAGAGACAAAAAACAAGGAAGAGAAAGAAACAACTGTGCCTTAGTTTCTCCTTCATAAAATGTACATAATTAAAGGTATTGTAAATTATTTCTGGGGAGCTAAATTAATTAATATATGTAAATCACCTAGAACACTGTCTGGAAACAGCGATATAGAAAGCATCATTATCCTTACCTCCAGCACTACCATTATAATCATCAATATCATCTTCTTCTTCACCGTCAAGATTTCAGATAGGCACTAACAAGTCAAATATAAAGGCCAGAAGGTCTCTACATATGGGAGGGAACTCCAGGGTGTAAATAGACAAATTACCGCCTGGTGTTTCTAGTCTTCTTTGGTATCAAAAGCAGGCATTGGTAATGCACACTCTTCTATTGAATTTGTATTGCTTCCTTACAATTAGAGACTTGTACTCCTTTATTGCTATATTTTTCCTCCCAGAAACCCCCCCCAAAAAGCCAATTCCCAGCCCATCCATTTTTTGCCTATACATGTAAAATTTCTCTTACAACAAAAAGACATATCAAACTCTACTTTTAGGAGCATCTTAGAAATACAATATGGCCTTCTTTGTAAGCAGGGAACTCAAAATATGTCATGCTGCTCAAACTCTCATCCAAACTATTTTCTTTTATCAAAAATTGCATCAACTTGCTGTTTTCACCTATAATACATTTCAAGTCCCATTTTCCCCATCTCTTCTTAGATAGTCTTTTCTGTTTTAATTTGCATCCAAAATGTTTTCTTTGAACTTTTTGTTTGTGCTTTTATTTTATGTCCCTCATCATCTCCCACTGTCTCCAATTTTTCCTAATTGGTGTGGACACTTAGGGCCAACTGTTTCCCTATTTCTTTGTTTGGGCTTCCCATCTCTCTCCTCAAGCTTTCTCTTTCCTCTCATGCTGACTCCCTCTGCTCTCCCTTGCTCCATATACCACCTCCTCCTCACTTTTCCCTTAGCTGTAGACAGTAATCGTTTATCTAAAGCTGCTCATCAACCTTTTTGTCAGCACACAATTGTTTGCCTGAATAGAGCTGAAACAATTTTACCCCTTCTTTTTCCTTCAGTGTCTCATGATTGTTATCACCCTGCTGTGCTGCTTCCCACTTCCTCTTCTGCAGGGTTCCAATCTCAGAAGAACTGTCTTATTTCTTCACTATTTCCATTTCTTCATCTTTGTTCCATCTCTACGAGCTCCCAGTATCTCTTACAACCTAAGGTCTACAACAGAATCCTGCTAGGCTTATAATGGTATTAATTTTCTCATAGCTTACTATTTGAGCATAATGCTTCTTAAAACGTATAGCCCTTGATTACAGAAGCCTGAAGTCAAGTCTTAACTATGCAAACATTCAGGGTTGATGTCAAGAGCTAGGAAGGTACACGATGTAGTGAATAGTGCATGGACTCTACCACTAAGTCCTTGTTTAAATAAAATTATTTATTTAACCTCTCTGGATCTGTGTAACCTTTAAAGTATACTAGTCAAATTGTGTGATCTCTTGTTCCAATTATCTTTACTGCATGACAAACTATGCCAAATTCAGTAGCACAAGAAAACAACAATTTTATTATGCTCATGGGTTTTGTGATCAGGAATCTGGAATGACACAGTAGGGCAGATCTTCTCTATTCTATGATGTCTGGAGCCTCCACAAGGAGACTCAAACAGTTGTAGCTAGAACAGTAGGAGCTGGAAGAGTTACTTTCAAGATGGATTTTTCATTCACATGTCTGGTAGCCTCTCCTTATGGTCTGGACTTCCTCACAGTATGGTGACCCCAGAGTAGCTAGACTTCTTACACGGTGATTGGGAACTTCAAAATGTGATGATACTGTTTGACAATGCAGAAAGAGTATGGCATTTTATGACCTAAGCTTGGAAATCACATAGTGCTCCCTCTACTATACTAGTCAAAGCAGTTACAAGCTCAGTCAGACTCAGGAAGAAGAATTAGATTTCACTTTCTAATGGGGGGAATGGCAAGGCCACACTGCAGAAAAGCCTGAAGAATGGGAGTTATTACGGTGGCCATCCTGGAAAATACATGCCACATCCCTACATTTCTTCTAGCTCTAAAAATGTGATTCTAAACTTTACTTAGATTCCCAGTAGATGTTTATCTAAAATTTAGCCTTTTTTTTTCAGAAGGCAACTTGAGAAACATGGAATGTGGGGTTTTTATATACATTCTTGTTCAAGCACCAAGGGATGTGTCACAGATTGAAATCTTATAAGTATAATAGGAATTCAAATAAATGAGGTGTAATTTAAGGTCAGATTAGTCAAAGAAAGCTCATAGAGTAGAACTAAATTTACTGAACCCTAATTTCTCACATTATCTTTGTTTTAGAATCATGGGGTACATGTAAGAATTTGCTATATAAGTATAGTGCATGAAGATGAGGGTTGGGCTTCTGATACACACACATTATTTTATTTAGTCTTATAATAACCCAGAGCAGTAAATACCACAACCTTTTCTGTTTTTACAAATCATGAAACTAAGCCTCAGAGAAGTTAAAGAAATTTTAGAGGACAAAAACAAATTTTAAAACATTTCATGATCATGAATTGCCTTCAGTTTTATTTTTCAGTTATATATTTTTTAATTTCTGCTGTTAAAATATTAGGAGATTGGGGTAGAAAAGCAAATAACTAAGCCAAAGATACAAGTCCATTCTTCCTTCATTCCCATGTATTTTTCTAACTGTGCTCTATGGTAAGGGCCCTAAGTGTTAAAAGGGCAAACAATCTAAGGAAGAAAAGGAGAGAGGGCAGAATCAGAGCCTGTAGGATGTTTAAATTGCATCCAGACTCTGCTATTTAATTAAGAAAGATTCCTCTGTCCATAGATATAGGCACAAGAAGCTTGAGGTGGCAATAGAAGGGCTCCTTAAGAAAGCAGAAGTCCCTAGCAGAGGTCATAGCAAACATCATCTCAGATCTCTCTGTTGCCATCATAGGCTCCAAAAAGCTCTGCTTCAACAAAATGTCAACCCCGGTCCTCAATGTGGCCCTATAGTATCAGCTCTTGCTGTGATTTCCAATGCTGGGACTAAGGTTGTGGGACCCTCTGACTGTGACACCTTCCATGCCTCATCCTAAGTGAACTAACTCAGGAACAAAAAAATCAAATACCACATATTCTCACTTATAAGTGAGAGCTAAACTAAGGATATGTGAAGACATAAAGAAAGGTATAATGGATACTGGAGACACAGAAGGGGGGGAGGGTGGAAGGACAAAAAAAATTACCGAACAGGCACAATGTGCACAGGTGGGGGTGGTGGATACACTTAAAAGCCCAGATCAAAACTATTTGTACCCCTCAAAGCTATTGAAATAAAAAAATTAAAAATAAATAAAAACAAAAGATAGGATAGTCACACAAAATGCAATAAATAAATAACAACACAAGACATAATACCACCAAACAGTCCATCAGACCCTCAACATTCTGGAGAGATACAAGCTATTTCCAAGAATAAGCAAATTTGTAAGTTTCCTAAAAGCATATAGTTTTTCTCATGAATTGTGGTTATGCATAGCCTCATAAATGGAATTGCTTCATACCTGATTGGAGTACAGACAAACTGAGCAGCAGATGGAGCCTGCTCAATCAGCAAGTGACTCACTCTGTCCAGAGATTCATAAAGATTAAAATTCATACCTCAGCACAGTTAACAGTCCACAATGGGCCATGAGACAATCTCAGATTTGAAATAGTTAGACCTGTAAATAATAATCCAGGAATTCAGAATAGTTAGACTGTAAATGATAACCAGGAATTCCTAAGGTTTAGTGAGTATGTTGATGGTGAAAATGAGATAGGACAATAATCTGTGACAGGAGCTTAGAGACGAGACTTTTCCAACTCCTCTTCTGAATGACTTGCCCACTTTCTTACTTACAAGATTTATACCTACCTGCAAAATTGAACTGGGCCTCTGGAGACTCATTTTGCCTTTGTTTCAGGCTTCAGGGCTTTTTATCAGAGGGGCTTGGGCACCATCAAACCACACATAGTGCATTTTATACCTTTCACCAAGGCTGGGCAGAGGGAGATCAGTTACTGTTAATTACAGATGCTTTCTGTCATAATGGGCCAGATTTTCAAAAGAGTCTCAACTGCAAAGCTCCCAAATGCCATGCACAAACCTGGTAATGGTCCATGCAAATTGAATACTTAGTGGGTCTGTGTGCATTTCGTTCCAGGAACTGCCTCTGAAAATTTAGCCCCATAACTCCAAAGCATTTGCAGCATCGTAATCTGTCATCATTAGCAACAATGCTTGACTTAGTACTCAACATTCTTATTAACCATGCAATTATGAATGCAGACAATGTTTAATCACTTTTACAAAAATACAGCTGTGTTGTTGGGGAGCTGTCATTTACTACTCATTAATGATTGATTTTTTAACCATCTAAATTGTTTTCATGAGAACAGCAGATTAACTATAAAGAATTCATTATTGGTCATTAAGGAATATTAAAATGGAAAACTTTTACAAGATGTGTCCTGTCTTGCTACATTCAGATTAACTAAAACACTCTTGCCAATGAGGAGGAGAAAAAAACAACCATTCTTCCAACCTCTGGCAAGGAGATCAGGTTGAGAAGAGGTGGACTGAAGAGAGAAATTAAGAAAAAAAATCTCTTTTTGCTGTAATAAAACATTGATTACATTTTACAGTGGCAATAATTTATCCCAAATAATTACTATAGCTATTGTCCAGCTTGTTTAAGCACTGACTGAGCTGTGGGTACCAATCGATTCATTGCAGATTGTTAATAATGGACTATTTTGAAAATGTATGGCTGTTTCTCCATACCTCCTGTACAATGGAAGACACTAATCTCTTTCCCACCTTGCACATCTAATTAAAGATGAGTCAGAGCATTATTTTATGGCCAAACTTTCCTTCCACCTTGGATGCAGAGAGCTGGGTCTCCTGAACATACTGTGATAAGATGCACTTATCTACTGCCACCTATACAGATAATAAGTTTCAAAACCTGTTAAGACATCAGAAAGATCAGATTGTTCAATGTCATGCCCTCCCTGGCCTTCTGGTTCTGGTGCTCACTGCACCCACACCTAGGGCTCTTTATTTCCTCACTGGCTCAACAGCTTCCAGGACCCAGACATGAGGGAGAAGAGTTTTTAAATTATAACTTAAATTTTTCTTCTGTTCCGGTGCACTCTTACTCCAGGTCTCCTCTGAAATGGCTGCCTTAGTTCTTTTCAATAATAGCTGGGATGTTTTTTCTGATAACAAGCATAATATGTATTTGTTTCAGAAAATATGGAAGAGCACATAAAAGAAATTTAAAGCTGTCTATAGCCCTACACCCAGAAATAACCAGAAATAACCACTGCTAACATTTTATATTTCTTTCCAGTATTCCTCTTATGAGCATTTTTATAGCTGCATGATCCTGGATGAACTACTTGTTTTCACTGTGTTCAATTTCCTTTCTCTGTAAAGTAGTTTGATATATATAAATAAAATAGCATAAGGTGATTATGAGGATTAACTAAGTTAACATTTAGAAAGCACTTAGAGAAGTATCCTACACAAATTAAAAGCTATGTACATTTTAGCTATCATAATGCCATAATCCTAAAAATTGTTGAGGGAGAAACAGTATTTGGGGAATTCAAAAGGAAAGGAAGACATCATAGTTAACTAGTAAAAGTTTTAAGATTTTAAAATTTCCAGGTACACTAATGCTGCAGGTCCAGGGAACCCCACTTTAAGAAGAACTGCCTTACATATAGGAGAAAAAAACAACCACAGATGAGAAAAATACTAATAAGGAAGGATTAAACTTCCCTTTGGAGGAAGGTTCTGGGGGATGTGAGAGGGGTGTTGTGCCACCAAGAATGATGTGGTGAGAGGAAATGACTTACACTAAGTAAAAGAGCAATGAGATGCTATTGACCTATCATTCTGGTTCAAGTCATTGCTAGATGGTAAATATAAACAGAGAGTGTCAAAAAATGTATACACATTTTAAGAAAGGGAAAAACTGTATTAAAATTGCAATAATATATACCAATACCAATAACAAAAAGTGAATACAAGTCAAATTTGACTTCTGAAATTATACTATTGCTCCCATAATTCAATTCTACTTTGAAAAGTAATACATAGATAACATCTCTTAAAATGTGTATTCATAGCCAGGAGCTGTGGCTCATGCCTGCAATCCCAGCACTTTGGGAGGCAGAGGCGAGAGGATTGCCTGAGTCCAGGGATTCGAGACCAGTCTAGGCAACTTGGCGAGACCGCGTCTCTACAATAAATCAAAAAATTAGCTGTCTGTGTTTCCAGCTACTTGGAGGACGGAGGCAGAAGGATTGCCTAAGCCCAGCAGGTTGAGGTTGCAGTGGCTGTGAGCATGCCACTGCACTCCAGCCTGGGTGACAGAGTGAGACACTGACTCAAAAAAAATAAAATAAAATGTGTATAAATATTTTTGTCATCCTCGGTATACATATTTGAGTTGGGATCTCACTCTTTGCCCAGGCTGGAGTGCACAATCACAGCTCACTACAGCCTCGACCTACAGGGCTCAAGTGATCCTCCCTCCGCCCCCTCATCCCCTCTCCCCAAGTAGCTGGGACTACAGACTTCCACTACGACACCCATGTAGAGACAAGACAAACTCCTGGGCTCAAGTAGTCCTTCTTCCTCATCCTCCCAAAGTGCTGGGATTACAGCCATGAACCACTAAATATTTTCGTTACACAACCATATTGTCTTGCCCAGGATATTCCGGGATCATGCTTGAAATAAATCACTGGAAATTAAAACCCAGGGCTAGAAAAGCAGATATTCAAACTCCCTGTGCCTGGTAAGTGTTCAGGACCACTGAGGCAATTTGCTGTTCTCCCTGGCTTTTCTGTCACCTCAAAGTATCCAGGAGATAGAGAAAAACAAAGTCAACATAAATATTTATACATTCTATAAAGCATTCTACTATTGCTATTGTTTTGTATTCAGTCTTTTCTCTAAATAATATATAATAAGCATTTTCCCATTTTCTTAAAAAAAAAACTTTAATCAGTTTTGTAGTATTTCATCACAAGGAATTACCATAACTTTTAAGTAATCACTTTTGTTGGATATTTTTATTTCTTTAATTTTCTGTATTATAAATAACTCCATACTTTATTATTAATATTTTATTCCATTCATGTAAACGACCAAAAATTATCTGATTTGGAAGTTGTATGTCATAAATACAAACGGTTTAGAATCAATGCATCAGAGTTTCTTAATTACATTAGAAACTCTAGAATCATTATAGTAAGTGGTCTGATAATACCTTTTATCAGCCGGGCTCGGTGGCTCAGCCTGTATAATCCCGCGCCTTGGGAGGCTGAGGTGAGTGGATTGCCTGAGCCTGTGGGTTCAAGACCCACCTGGGCAACTTGGCAAGACCTCATCTCTACAATGAATCAAAAAATCAGCCGGGCGTGGTAGCACGTGCCTGTAGTTCCAGCTACTTGGAAGGCTGAGGCGGAAGGATCGACGGAGCCCAGCAGGTGGAGGCTGCGGTGGCTGGGAGCAGCCACTGCACTCCAGTCTGGGCGACAGAGTGAGACTCCAACTCAAAAAAAAAAAAAAACCTTTTATCAAAACAAGTAAAAACTGGCAGACCTCTTTTGTCAAAAAAAGCCATCTAACTTCTTGTCACATAACACTTTAAAGCATTTGTCTCATAGATTTAGAGGTACTATCAGTAACTCTATTAAATGATTTGTCTATTTTCACAGTAAATTTTGGTTAGGAAGACAGTGATGTGTTGGCTTATAAGACTATTCTAGTGCCTGATACACAAAAGGATAAATAAATCTTTTGAGTCAATGAATGATCAAATGCTAAAACATTCACTGAATACATAAGCAGAAGTCACTGCTAGTATTAGTTAAATTTCACAATAATGAAAGACAAGTAACTGAAATATCTCTTTAAGTAATAAATACATTGCTGGAGTCTATTTGGCTTTCACATTTTCCCTGTTGTCAAGTGAAACATGAACTATTAAGTTAGAGTTAGTCCCCAGAGGTAAGAACAGAATATCTGAGAGATACGCTTAATCATCATATTAAGACCATCTGCAATAAAACTGTCAGCTCCAGCTCCTTCCTCATGATGGTTCCTAAACTACTAAATCATGGGTAGTTTCTGATAAAACCATCACCTCTCATTAAACAGTACTACAGAGGGGCTATCACTTTTGTTCACGGATTCTCAACATTTGCTGAATTTCCTAGGGAGTCTTTAAAAAGGAAGCTTGTTAGAATTAGTTGAAGAGCTGTTAAACACTGTCAATGCCCAGGTCTCATCTCTGGACAATCAGAGCAACTGGGGTGGGAGAAGGGGCAGGTATCGGTTTCTCAAACGTGGTCCTCCAATGCCAAGGTACACTGCTTTGGAAGATATAGTAGCCAACATAGCATAACTTCAGGCACCTTTTGACCTCAAGAGAACTGTGACCTCAGAAAAGTCCTCCAGGCATAGTTCTTTCAGGCATTGACTAGCTCTGTCAGGACTTGAAGTAATATACTTCTCTAGAGGCCATAAATAAACACTGTCAAGTTGCAAACTTGTGGAATAACTTGACAGAGAGTGACAAAATGCCAAACAGGGATAATTGGTGGGCAATCCTGACACTAACATATCACTGGGATAAACTGGAATTATGGTACCAGTTATGTTGGATCTTCCACATCTTTTTATAGGAACTATGAAGTTGGAATGAAAACACCAGCCCTTAAATTGATAGTGCCCTTAAGTGGCAAGAAAATCTCTTCTCAGCTCCTTTGGACCCATTATCTCTGAGGTTTGTGTGATGTAAATTGTGCCTTATCCTCCAGAAAGCCACCATCCCTGAAGCTTGCCAGTAGTCCCACTGAGAGTGAAGTAAACTGGCACTCACAACCAGCTCAAATTCCAGAACCAGATAATAAAAGTGTGGAAGTTTGATCTGGGACAGAATGACATAATTGTTTAATTTACGGCATTACATACATTTATAAAAGTGGATATGTATATAATATTATATATATGCTTTTATACATGTAAATAAATAAAAATATCTTCAAATATATATCACATGTATATGTCTTCTAATAGGTTGTCTACTTTGGAAACTGTATATAGTAAGGCTCATATTTTGAACATAAATAGGTACACACTTTTAAGAGTAAACAACTTTCATTTTCCATAATAAATTATTGTTAAACAAATATTTAAAGATGACCATTTTGAAAGGATGCCACACAATTAGCCTGCCTGGGATGTTCATGTGAGTCAGTTTACCCCGAGCCCTTACCAGTGTCATATGAATTAATACAGATTTGTGAACTCTTAGAACAAAGTTATCCACTTCTTAGCCTCTGAAACCAGTCTATTATGTGTCTTGAGTGTTGATTGTGGATACGTTATTACAGCAGAGGAAACTGACTCAGTCAAATTCTTACTCCCCCTTCAAAATACAGAGTTGCTACTGAGAAGCGGCTACTCAGACAAAAATGACATTCCTGAGTCCAGGTGGGACCTGTGACTCATTCTTGCCAGTAGGATGTGTTTGAGGTCGATGGGGCCTATAGGTGGTTGAGGAGTCAGCATGCCTTCCCCACACACTTTCCACAGTGTGTGAGCATAGAGACTTTGGAAGACACATGTTGAAGATGTTGCAGCTGCAAGATGAAAATGACTGAGTTTCTTGACTCACTACTTGGGAGAAAGCTACCTATAAGCTAAGGATATCTATTTTGGGCTTTATTGAATAAGAAATAAATTTTGATGTTTAGACCACTATACATTTTCAGTGTGTTTTTTTAACTGGTAATTTTTTAATTTTAAAGATATGGGATACAATTCAGGTTTAGGTATACAAATGTTCATTATGCAGATACCCTTGATGATGAGGTGTGCCCCCCCTTCCCCAGGCAGACTCCCACTACTGCCAATCCTGCTTCTCCGCCCCCCCACCCCTGGCCATTTTCAGTGTTTTAAAGCAGCTAGCATCACACTAACACAAATGTTGTATCTGGCCCTATCACAACTGATACAAAACTGTTTAGTAAGGCTTTCTTTAAAAAGCTTATTATAACTGGTATGAAACGTGTAACTTCTAAAAACTATAAATAAGAGACTTAATGGGAAGGTATATTTGGTAATAGCTGATGTTCAGAAACATAGACATGTTTTAAAAGAATGTTTCTTACTCAGATTTTAAAAATTTCCTAAGAAAGTAAGTTTTGAGCTCAGTAATAAGAGTTAATTTGTTTCCAAACAAAAATTTAGTTTCATCCCTTCTGTTAACTTGTCTACTCACTGCTATAGTTCTAAATATGACTTATGCCTCTTTAAATATGTTTTCTCAGGTTGTTTCATGGGATCATTTTTACACAGCATTTTACAAAATATAAGTGATGAATATCATATTGTTTCTCATCTTGGGAAAAAACTTTTTATATGAAAATCTATAGATTAAAATTTGACATACCACCAGTGAGATTTCTTTTCTGGAAGAGAGTTTCTACCTGAGAACCAGGAAGAAAAGGAGAAGGATTTATGGTAACACTACTATATCAGTGTCAAGGAAAGCCAGTAGCAGAGAGAAAGAATCCCTGCTGGCCCTCAGAGCTCTAAAAGCTGCTAGAAAGCTCCCCAACTCCGCAATAACAATGTAAGACAAACAGTTAACAAAGAAATATTGCCAGGCCAGGCTGCATTCTAGTTCAGGGTTTTTAACTAACTGGATACTTGTCTATAGATGAAAACTCAATCTTTTTTGGTCTCATTTTTCTCATTTGTAACCAAAAATAAGAATAAGTAATTCATATGATCCCTTCAGATTCAAAACAAAACATGTGTGAACATTTCGCACTGAAAGAAACTTTGTGAGGTATGTGTATCTGTTAGATCTAAAAACCCAAGGATTTCACTAGCATGAATCCAATGGCCAGTTTTCCCAGGTGGCTTCAGTAGCCACCTGTTTTACCTGGGAAATGAGGTAATGGAGTAAATGCAGGGACTAGGGAATGTAATTTAAACTACAACCTACAGATCTGTTACTGGCAAACAGACTTTTTAGGAATATAGTTGTAGTATGAGCTGTAATCTTTTGAAGAACAATTTTCTTCAAAAATGTTCATAATACAGCACTCAAAATATTAACCAGGTTCTATTTGCATTTTCTAGTTGGATGATAAGTGGATCCATGAATGGATCCACTCTATATACAGAGCATGCCAAATATGTATACACATTTTCAGAAAGAAAAATACTGTGTTAAAATTGTAATACTCCGTATGTACCTGCCTGTCCCTTAGTAATGTTAGCATCTGAGTGAACGTCATACTACACATTGCAACCACAATTCAATTCAGCTTTGAAAAGTAATACATAGATAACATCTCTTAAAATGTGCAATACATTTTCTGGCATCCCCAATGATTTAAAATGTAGGTTTTTGAAATATGTAATTTTATTATATTGAATGCATTGATGAAAAGACTAAAAACTATATTATGAAAAAAATCTGCTAGAAAATTTCTGTCTGCTGGATCATGTCATTGGCTAAAAATGAATAAAATCTAAATGTTACATGAAAAAATGTTTTCATATATATTCCATTTATTCAGGAATTGACAATATGAAAATTTCACTCAAGACCACATTGGATCATATATTAGGTACTTCTAGAAATTTTATTCACATCTGAAGCATTAATGCTAGAACAAACCAAGTAATTAAGTGGCAGAAGGTATATTACATCAGATTTCAAGCAGATTTTCAGGTAACCAAGACTCACTTTCAAAAATAAACAATCAATGGATTAGAGAGAAGTCACTTTCTCTGAAAGGCTTATAATCTTTTTATGGAACCGAAGCTGGGAATTGTCATATGAATAAATAAGATCAATAATGGTGCATTCATAACAGTAACTCCTGGGGTTTTAAGGTCTTAGAAAAAATTTTTTAAATATACACACACACAGTTTTGAAATAAATATTTAAGCCATGTCTACAAAGCCTTCAAAAGCAGAGTTTATAATGGAAATAACAATAGACCTTTTTTAAACAATAGACCTTTAATGATAAAAACATTAGCAGACCCTGCAACAATATTGTAAATCATTTCTAAATAACAATATTGATAAGATGAGCCTTTTGAAACCACCCAGGACACCTCTTTAGCTAATTAAAACCAGAGAGTGAATGCGACTATTTTATCATTCACAATATTGTAGTGCTGATCATCCCACAGTGAATGATTTTACTTCAGTAATAATCCTGATCCGACATTCAGTTAGCAATTACCACATCAGACTTTATCTACTGGTAACAACTGGTTTGGAAGATATTGCCCTGCATGCATTAATTTCATTATGCTAATAAAGTTCCCTGTTATAAAATGCAAAAACATATTAACCTGTCTAATGCAATGTAAGAAACATATATATCTTTCTTGCAAAATGAAACACCAGCACTCCATTTCTATTTCAAAACTTAAGTGGGAAAAGTATATTAGAACAGAAACTAACAAGCTATAATCTTCAGTGAACACAACACCATAACTAAGTGCCAACAAATTTTTCTGTGAGTAATTGCAGCTATTGTAATTTATACTACGCATTCTATTACCTTGGTATTTGCATAACAATGCAAGACTGCGCATTTCCAAACACTGAACACTGAAATAGAAGCATATGCCTCTTGTCTTTTCCACAGAATTGAGGGAGGCCACTGCTGAATCTAGTTAACTCTCTTGGAGCACCTAGCATGCACGGACTGAAGGAAGCATTTAATAAAGATGCAGATGTGACTAATGATGACAAGTCAGATCTCCAGGGCACAATCCCTGGCACAGAGTAGTGATCTATAAAATTTGTTGAATGAAGGAGGAGAGGAGCAATTAGCATCTCATTTATGGGCTGAGGATCTGTCCTCGAGACTCTTTTTCTTTCCACTCTCTTCCTCCCCTCCTGAGATTGCACAAAAGCATCTTCATTTCTCAATGAGAAATCCAAAGCAGAGGTGTCTCACTTTCTCCTTGATTAGCATCTCTCAGCTCCCCCTTCACTAACCTCCCTGTCCTCACATATATGATGTGACACATTGGCTTGCTCTATTTCTTTCCCCTCTAACTCCAGATTCCCTACTGGCTTGTTCTTCTTTCAGAATTTTAAATATGAAGAAGTTACAATTGTTAAAATCTTGGTGGGAAAATGAATCATGTGATTAAAACTAATATATGTGGCATTTTTCTCTCCTGTCTCCAAGGACTCATCCACAATCATCAATTCTTTATTAAAGCAATGCCTTGACTTTCTACAGGAGTTAGCTTCACGACTGGTACTGCCAACTCTGAGAAGTCAAATCATCCACTGGAATTTTTTTTTAAAAAGTGTCTGTAGGCTCAGTTAAACCCAAAGTGAAATGAACAAGTTGCAACCTTCTATAGTTAAAACAGAGTGCTCACATACCCAGTCAGGGCAGTTCAATGCCTCTGAACACAACTGCCTGAGCTGTGCCCTGGGACAATGGGCAAAGAAGATCACTGTACAAGCTAGAGCCCGTTCCTGTTCAGCACCTGCAGGTTTGTCCATACCATCCAGGCAGAAATGCTCAGCTCTCTCTTGGGAAATATGGCATTCATACATAAAATATAGTACTGGCTGGAAGCCTAGTAGTCACAGGAATACAGAGATTGATAGATTGAAAATGTGCACATAGCAGCATAGTTTTCTCAACAAACATGTGTGCTGCAACCATAGTAGTGGAGGCCTAGGTGGGGCCCTCAGAGCTTAGCAGAAACTCTAGTGGGGACCTATGTGAATGTGTACACATTAGAGTTATAAATCTGGTAGCAAACATTCCTTCATGGCCTTGTGAAGATTGCGAAAATACAGGCGCTCTGAAGATTGCAATATCGGGAAAGAGGGAGGCTGTTTGGAAAGCTGACTCTCACACAGTATTGCTTCTAGGCTTCCAGCATATTCACAGGATGGGTTTCTCCTTCAGCCCCACAAGGCAGCTGTGTCCACAAGGCATGACCTTCTAGAGAGAGCTGAGCCTGTGAAGGTGAACACACTAATTCGATGATAGTTTCTTGTTCAGTCCAAAATGCCAGTCAAGGACATCTCTTTAAAATTTATAATGAAAACCTTTTTGAAAAAAATTCAGCCATTAATTGCAGGGTCACACGCAGAAAGTAACAAGTGGGCTAGAAGAAGGAGGCAGAGATGGAGGTGGCTGAGCCCAGTAGACAATTCACTGACTGGATATAGCAATTCAGGAAAAAACATTTTATTTACTCAGCCCTATGCAGACTTAGCCTGTGCTCTGGGCTTTCATAGCACTTTCCTTCTGGAATCCAATTCCAGAGTTTATAGCCTCCAAGGTTTATGGTCCTTCCCAAGAAAGCTTTCTTCACCTATTAATATGCACCATGGTTCCTCTTCTCAGAATGGTAGTTCTTGTGAAAGCCAAGCAATTTTATGTAATACACACATACCTTGAATGGGAATTTTACAATGAATTTGGACAAGATTTTTGTTTTGTTTTTTGGTGTGTGTGTGTATGTGTGAGAAAGAGAGAGACAGGCAGACAAGAGTCACGAGCAGATTCTAACAGTTTTACCTGTCACTTCTACTTAGTTTAAAGAAAAGAAAGAGATAAAAATACTCAAACTATGATTTTCATTTTAAATAGTCAAAGATTACTCGTCTTGTGATTTTTGAATAGACTATTGATCTGAAATTACAGCTCATTACCAGTTCATTTGTCTAAACTTAATATAGTGATACCAAAAAGAACAGCAAAAGTAACAACAAAAAATCTTTTGGGTCAATTATTCCACAACTAAAATGGTCAGTCATTTTATTTTCCAATATTTATCTAAAGTGCATTTCTTCATCTCACCAACAACTCAACATACCATTCTTACAGAGGATTTTTGGCAACTCAAGAAAGCAAACACTGTCACCCTGACTTTACTGTTCAGAAGCTGCTTGTCAATTAATACCACCTCTAGGTCTCAGCTAAGAATGACAAAATTCCAGAGATTCTCTTTGTCTTTCCTAGAACAGAACTAGAGTTATTTCCTAAATGTGTTTTGTCCTGTACATTTGACCACAATCCAATTTGTAGGCACAGGATTACTATTCACATATTAGATTCTAGTTATTTCTAAACAAATATTCCTAACTTTAAATGCTCCAGTGGCCACTATATAGATTAAACTAGCTCTAAGATACAAGACATATCCTGTATCTTGTATCTTGTATTTTGTATACAGTATATTTTGAGGTAAATACAGTAAGCAAATATTTTATCAAGTAAGAATTATTTTCACTGCCTTCCTCTGCTTTCTGAGTCATCTCTTTCTAGTTCTCAAAACTATATTCCTCCCCCAAACCATCTAGTACCATAACATACAAATGTATGCATAAAGCGGGAATAACAGTTTCTTCCTGCCTCTTTCATAAAAGGACTTGACAATATGTGCTTTCTGTGAACTATCGCTTTTAACAATAATGGGGTATAATAATAATAATAATGGCAATTATTCCCCAAGATCTCATAATGTACCAGGCACTGTACTAAGCATATTTCAATATGTGCAGTCTCATTTAATCCTTAAAACATCTAACAGGTAGGTACTATTATTATTATTACCACTTTACAAAGGAGTAAACTGAAGCATATGCCTATGTCACAGGAATAGTCAGAGGTTCAAACTTACGTCTTTCTGATTTCAGCATCTGAACTCTTAACTGCTACGTATAAGGCATAAAAATAGGACTACTTAGTTTTGACTCAAAAGAAAAATACATGGCATAAATGTTTATATCATAAGTATGATGTACATATTTCATTGGTATAAATAGTTACCAAAAAAATACACATAATTTGTGAATTAAAACTTAATTGAGAATACCACTATTGATAAATTACAAAGTATTCAAAACTTACATCAACTCAGCCTCCATTCCACTATCAGATGAGAGGCTGCTTATGCATTCTTATTCTGGCAATTAAGGACAAGTACGTTTTCCGAAGTGAAGGTTATTTTGACTTTGATAAGTATATTGCTCACTGTCTGATCATAAAGGGCCAGAGCAGGAGATGAATAACAGAATACTTTGTCCTTCACTTCAAGCACTATGGCTGGACCTCCCTGGTTGTAAATTTCCCAATATTTGATGGTCCCAGTGTCAGCAGCAAAATGATGCATAATAAACACAACAATACATTATATGCCACTTCTTGATTTGGTGCCGAGTCAGAGATGGAAACAGTCTACTCTGAATGGGTTTTCTGAAATAATATGCAGACAGTATGTATTGGAGAGATCTGAAAGGAAAATTAAAGCTTGTTTTTCATTCCACAGTCTCCAAACTTTTCTTTGAAACTGACTATCTGGAGTGACGTGAACCCCTGTACCACTATCGTTGGGTTGATATCAGGAAGAGCAGTGTACACAGGCTTTCATCTAGCCAGGAAAAAGGAAACAGAGCTTATTTTGAACAGGAAAGTAAAAGATATTTGATGGAAGCCAAAGAAACAAGCTGCCTAAATCCTTTGACAAAGAAGAGACAAAGGGAATGGGTTTGTGAAATAATGCACAGACCTAAAAATAATTTTTCAACATTTTTAATTGCTCCATTTTATCCAGAACATTTTTTGCAAAGTCTAAAACCTTGCTTTAGAGAAAAGAGAAAACACTATTCTAAGGCCTGCCTCTATGAAATGGTGTTTCTTAGGTGTTAAGTAAAATGTAAACTATGAAAAGGGAATGGTGTGGGGAATGCACACATAGCTTCAACTGTGACAGCTGTCTCCCTGTAACCAAATTAGAGACTTCTGGTGCAAACAAGAACCTCAGTCACTGAGTCCAACCCTGACATTTTATAAATGGCAGGCTTAAAGCTGTTAGTGACTCATCCAAGGTCAGGCTTGGAGTTGTATTGTCAGACTTAAATGGTAAATGGACAAAAACAAAGGAGAGCATCTTCTAAATTACCCGAAGATTTTTTACAAGGTAAATGATAGGAATTATGGTTCCTAAGTCCACTTATCTACCAAAGTATATTATCAGAAATCCAAGAAACACATATACACAATGTCTCCTAAGGCAAGAATTGTGTTTTCAAAAAATCAGATATTCTGCAGACTTACTTGCTCTTTTCAGTGTCAGTTTAGGGTTGCTCACTCAATTACTCTTTCCAGAAAGGATAGTAAAAAAGACCAGGAGTTCTTCTCAGAGAGCAAAAGTAAAAACCAAACATTCTTTTATTTGAATCTCATGTCAAGTCTGTAAGTGCAAAAGCACTCGCACATCAGTCAACTATTATTGCAAACCCAGATGTACAGAGTTTGCAACACAGAAATGTAAATATTTTCCAGTTTCTCTGTGTTCTACCAAATTACCTCAGGAGTTCAAAAGTGACTCTATGCTTTTCTAGAAAAGCGATAAATGAAAATTCCTAGGTACAGAACCTGGGCCACATCTGAAAGTTTCAGATGACATCTGTCCAGTCCTGCAAACCTTTCTCCAGTTCACAAGACAGTCCACCCAAAGCCACTCTCCATCTGGATGGTCTCTTAGAAGATGGGATGAACTCCATAAATACTACATGCTCCCTTCACTCTTAGACCCTCACCCAAGAAACATTAAAGTGGGCATTCAAAATGGTAATAAAACTTCTGACTCAAGCATCTCCACACCCCTCTCCCACTATTGTAATTTATCCATAAAACAATCAATGTTCAAGAAGGTAAGTTTTTCCCTAAAGCCAAGCTCACTATGACCTGGTATCCAAGAACTTTCTGTGATTATTGACTATTATGGACCAATCCCAGCTTTTATCTTTACAAGTGTCATATCTATTCATATTTTCCAAACCTGAAGTCTGCAGTGACAGTATTTAAACTGTTCTCCAGCCCCCAACCCCCTACTTATCTCCTACAGAATCGTACTTGCAACCAGGTCTCTCACTTAGAAGATTAGTTCCTGAGACGGATCAATTTTTTTCTTCTCTTTTCTTTCCTCCATTCCTCTTGATCTTCATTTCATCCAGATAACAGGGTATCATGAAACAGCATGAAAGGAACAGTGATATTCCCCGAACAGCAACCCAAGGCATATGTGTGGACACAGTGGGAGGCATCCCCTCCCAATTTTCCTTAAAGCTGATGGGTGTGGGTGGTGGGTCATGTGTGTATAAGCATCAGATCTTTGTTAGATCTGTACCAGCAGCTGGAACACATCTCTTTCTCCAAATAGCAGGCTCCTGGAGTTTCTCAGCATAAACAACAGGAAGACCTGTCAAAGTAGTGGGCCAGAGCCATCGCCCTGACTCTCATACACATGACTGATACAAACAGAAGGAAAGTGCCATTTCACTGCTAACCTAGTTTGAGTCATCCAACATATAGATCAGGATTATGTATGCAGGACTACAGTACTGGCTAGACCTTATGGACACCTAAGAATGCATGACACCCAGCTCTGCCCTCATGGATTTTAAAATCTAGAAAGAAAGATTTAGACAAATGCACATATGACTAGATACAAATTCATAAGCCAACATCCAAATTAATGTACAAAGAACAACCATAAAATAGTTATATTTTTTCTTTTAAATAAATATTCCAAATGAGTGTGATCTATTTCAAAACACTCACCATAGTAAGGGCAACACACTCCAATTCACAATCCTGATGCTCAAAAGGTTTGAAAACTTTTTTTTTTTTTTGTAACTGCTTTCTGAGCAGTTGCATAGTGGGTGGGGTAGGAGTAGGGACACAAAGAGCATTCTTCCTTAACATTGTTAAGAACTACAGGGTTTGTGGTAATGATTTTTTAAAAGACTGTTTCTTAGCCAGTGCTGTTATTTTAAAAATTTCTATAGACAATATATCTCCTTATTGCCTGCACCCTGGAAAACAGACTTTCCTTCTCATGCCTCCTCCTACCAAAGCCTTTGTATGCCTCCACTTCTGAAGGTCACACATCCCAATAGGCTCAGTAATGTTCAATCTATTCTTTGCGGCAGATGTAGTCAGAGTCAATGAGTAAAATAGAAGGTCAAGCGGGCAATACTGCTATAGGGCAGAGAGCAAGTATGGCTTTCCACAGAGGCTGCGGTGATCATACGTTGCCCCTAAAAGCAATTCCACCAGAACCACTGAGATGTTTTGAACAAAGGCAGAACTGTTGAAATATATGCACCATTTCCTATATTGGTCTATGCAGACCACAAACGACTTCAAAATCTCAGTGGTTGAGTACAATAAAAGTCCATTTCTAACCCCTGCAATGTTTTTAACAGGGATTGCCAGAGGGATTCTTCTCCTTGTAGTATTTCATGGGCGTGGGCCTACACAAGCCCCATCTCAGCATTTGTGTCCATGAAGACAGCAGTAAAAGTGGAATTGTGTAAAGCTCTCTCCAGGAAGTGACACAATTCACTTCTGCTCATGTTACATTAGCCAAGGAAAGTCACATGACATGGCTAACTTCCAAGGGAATGGAGAGATATAACCCTGCCAGGCTGCCTCTGACTGCTCCACCTCTCATGTGTGATCATTCTTTAAAGAGGCCTAGAATCACTTGGGCATGCATTTTGAAAAGTTAGTTTCTAAGAAATCATTCTCAGTATTACATGGTCACTTCTCATGTGTTAGATGTCTTTATATTGCAGGGCTACAACACAGTTGAAGAAATCTTCTTACTGCTGGTGGCCACTTGTGAGGCACAGGCAGGTTTGTGAGAGGCATCTGTATGACCGACAGAGGGTGCAGAATGGCATAAAGGAGGTAGGAAGGAAGCCGACAGTCCAGGTAGACTCACAGGTGTCAGATACAGCCCAAACACTGTATACATCATATCTCATTTACTCATCCCAACAGCCCCACAAGGTAGGTGTCAATATCCTCATTTAACAAATGAGAGAAATGGAAAGTTAGAAGCTTAAAATACACTGTGTCAATGAATGTCATGAAGAGCAGGTGTTGGAGTCAGTGTTCAAATTCAGATCTGCTTAGTTCCAGAACCCATGGTGTCAGCTATATAAGAAATTCAACCTGTGTAAATTCCCTTCTTACTTTATATATACCCCTCTTATAGCCCTTCCAGTTAGGAAATTGTTTTTCGTTTGTTTGTTTTGTTTTGTTTTTTGAGTCTAAGTCTCATTCTTTTGCCCAAGCTGGAGTGCAGTGGCACACTTACAGCCACTGCAGCCTCAACCTGCTGGGCTCAGGTGATCCTTCTGCCTCAGCCTTCCAAGTAGCTGGATCCACAGGCATGTGCCACCATACCTGGCTAATTTTTTAAATTATTTATTGTAGAGGTGAGATCTCACCAAGTTGCCAATCAGGTCTGAAATCTCTGGGCTCAGGCAATCCTCTTGCCTCTGTCTTCCAAAGTGCTGTGCTTCAGGCTTAAGCCACTGCACTGCCCTGGGCAATTGATTTTTAAATGAGCGTACTCTAAGCTACCTAAGGATAGAAACTTAGCTCCATTCATCTTTGTATGGCTAGAAATGCCAAGCAAATACTCCCGCACATGGTAGGTGCTCAGGAAAACACTGGATGTGAAATGCATATTGAAAGTCATTCCTATTCTGCAAAGCAATATCCCCTTTCCCTTCTCCTGCCAAGCACATGAAAGTAGGTTGATAAGAAGAAATGTTTCCTTAGTGATTCCCAAGAAAGACAAAGCTGTCAACATTTTCTCTTATCAAGAGTGTTCTCTAAGCGTAAAAATAGAGAGTAGTTCCCACAACGCTGACCCGACTGTGAAGATAATGGTCAGCAGGGCTCTGCGAGCTGCCTGAGTTCCCACTCCCAACAAGCTCTCGACAGCAACACGCCTGCTGGGGAAGCAGAGAGAACCTCATTTTGCTAGGAGACAACACACAGCTACACAGTTTCATATTCTACTTAATCCCAGTGACAAATTCACAAGTTGTCCTAAATGTATCGCTCTACCGGGAACTCTTTTTTTTTTTTTTCTATTTCCAGCCAGTGTCTGTTATTCAGTGTATCACAAATAAATCCATGATATGACCACCAGTGTACTGCATGGTGATTTTAAAGGATACCCAAAATGAATGTAGAAAGATTCTATGCATGTTTCTCTCTCTCTCTCTCTCTCTCTCTCTCGTGTGTGTGTGTATGTGTGTGTGTGTGCGTGTGTGTGTGTGTGAGAGAGAGAGAGAGAGAGAGAGAAACAAGCATAGAATCTTTCTACATTCATTTTGGGTATCCTTTAAAGTCACCATGCAGTACACTGGCGGTCATACCATGGTATCGTTTCTTCACAAGGATATTATGATTTTCTCCTGTGGTGAACGATTGCTGCTGTCACTGCTCCTTCCCAGAATCCTTTCTAAGCCTTTTTATTTTAAGCACATGAGCTATGCTTTTAATTGGGCATTTCATTAGAGAAGAATGAGGCATAAAGGAAAACAAAATGGTCTGTAGTCATTTGTTTCAAGGAGATCATTCTAGTCATCAACATCTGAACTCTGCTGAAGTACAGTTTCAATTTCCCTTCTCAACCATGGGTAAAGCAATGTTGACAACACATATTTCTCTCTGTCAAAACATTTCACTTACTCGGCAATCTGTAGACATTTTGAGAGTCATATCACCAATGAGCAGTGCCGGAGTGTTCTTCCCATTATTTTAAAATCAAACTGGCACGTGCCTTATGAGAGGGGCATGATGTGGGCCGAGATCCAAATTGAAAAGAAAAACACTAACGGAGTCAGCAAGCAAAGAAGGCACTGTAAATAACAAGCCTCATTATTGAACCATAGAGAAAGATGGGCTAGTCTGCATCCCATTTCATCGTGAGGGCTCTATCCTGTTGCCCTTGGATTTCAGTCTCCTGGGAGATCACTCAGGGAATTTTGTGAGCTCCAGGCTCAGTTAAAGTACTGCGCTTTGGCTCACATTTGAGCAATACATTTCATACCGTGGGACCTAATTAAATGATTATTTTTGTCTGGGGCTGGGAGAGGAAAAAGTAAAGGATCACTGCCTAAAGAATTGTAACCAAGTACCAATGAAAGATCAGCCCTGTGAATGTGTCTTACATAGGACAGTCAGGGAATGAGGAACTGAAACTAGAAATGTACTGACAAAATTGCTTACCATTCCCACAGAAAGATGTTGATTATGCTGTAATCAACTCAAAGTGACTCCTTTTCAGTAAGAAATATTTAAAACAAATAAAGCCAGGGGAAATGGAAATGTGTTGCCTGATAATGGCTCTAGGCTATGAGACAGACACTGCAGGGCATCAAGGCCACAGCCTTGTCAGAAAACAAATACTGAAGCAAAGCTGAAACACTTATTGTCAAGGCTAGAGAACATTTACCAGCCATGAGGCTCTGATTCATGGACATTATTATTAAAGCTCGTGGGAGAAATACACCCAAAAAGCAGTAATGATAGTCGATAAAGTGCTCTCCAAGCAATCACTGGCTCACCAATGGGCAGCCACACATCTCCCCAGGCTCTCCTGGGGAGAAGACAGTTTACCAATTACCGCTTATTGGCTGGGTTAGTGAAATTGTTCAGACCTCCTACCATTCACCTCCAGTCTATCTTTCAATATATCTTGCTAGGTTTTGCTAAACTTATTTTCATCCATTTATAAAAGGTCAACTAGGCTGTGTGTTGACTTGACAGTAGTAAGTACTTTTGTTATAATCCTTGATGATTTTAGTCTGGCTGGGTTTCACAAGAAGTATGCAGTTTATCTCTCTTATAAAATTCTTGATTTGTCAAGTTGGTACCAGCTGTTATCACTTTAATAGAGATCACTGTATAATTTCAAAATATCTTACTCTCTTGAAAATCACCCTGATGCTCAAAACTGCCTGGAGCTTGGAAATGTGCCTCTTGCTTCTGTCTCTTATCTGGATAGGCTAAATAACTTCACCCATCATGCTATTAAGTTGTGCTACAACCCAGGCTTCAAGTTCCACCAGCTGTTGCCTATGTTCCTACAGATACACACAGGTATGGCCAAGGGGATATCTTTGTGTTTTTCTTTTTCATTCTGTCATGAAGAGGAACAATTGGGTAAATAATCAATGAAGGCCATTCAAATTTCATTCCCATAATTTGAAATAACTCAGGCATTTATAGCAAAAGCAAAGCTAGGTAAGAAAAAATAATAAAGGGGCAAAGACAACAAGTTTATGAAAAGTAATTAATAAATATTTCATCAAATGTATATAAAGAACCTCTTTCCTCACCCTTCCCAAAAGGTACATAGCTGTATCTGTTATAACCCTAAACAGCATTTCAGCCTTCAATTCCTAATATACAAGTGATTTTGGTGGGTATCCCACCTTTAATGTTATCCAAGTTGCCTGGTCACTGCCACTTTATCCTGGGATAATGCCAAGGTCAGGGTTCATAGCCACAGACTTTACCTCTTTCACATCCCAGAAGTGAAGAACTAAGTTTTAGGGGCAGACTAAGTCAACCTGTCAATAAAAAGATCTGAGTTCTCCAAAAAGAATCCTATTCACACCACAGTGGGGTGCTCTAGGTGTCAAGGGAAGACAGGTGTGACTATTACAGAAAAGTAAACAAGGAGGAATCATTGGACTGGGGCTCCAGTAGTCAAGGTCACTTTTGTTTCTGCATGACCTAGCCCCTTGTCTGGAACAAAGCAAACTGCCTCTAGAACAAGTGCCCTAAGAGCCTCTGGTTTGTTCTGATTCTATTTCAAATGTTTAAATAAAACTGTGGGTGGGAAACTATGGGGGGGGGCGATGGGATTAATGGGGATAAATATCTTTCTGGGGATGGGGAGACACCTCTTATCATCAAGGGTGTCTGAACGAAGCAATTTTGTATGCCTAACCCCTAACTGTACCCCATAATACCATAATAAAAAAAAATTTAAAAAAAAAAAAACTGTGGGAGAAAACAGACAACAGATGGAGATATATAGGTCTGGAACTTAGAAAATGTGGATGGTTTATTTTAAGGGTTCAAATTTCTTGAATATCAAATGAGGACCTCTGCATATGGCAATTAAATTACTAAAAATGATCAATTTTTCATTGCAGAGATATAAAATTGCAGATATATAAATAGGCTTGGAATAAGCTATAGTGGGCTCCCAGCATAAGGGTCACAGGTTGGCAGTTATTGAGTATTCCAAACTTGTCTCAAACTTGTCTCAAACTTGTGGCACCTGCATTTCTTTTCCTTCCAGAATATTTTACCATCAGCTCCCAGTTAGTGGGCCACAATGGGCATTTCTTGACCATATTGATTCACCAAATTAATGCCATTTGGCTGTTTACCTCAGTAATAGGGAAGATGCTGTAGTTCTGAGCAGTGTCCCTGATGCCTGGAAGTCCCTATACCAGTGCATAGTAAGGGACCAAGAAATCAACAGATGACTCTCTAAGAACAAGCACTTCCCAAATAGGAATAACAAGTCAAATTTTAGGCCTGCTATTTTCCTTTTTCACTCTGCCCTTACCGTTATCTATGTATTGTCCTACTAACTGGGAGAAGACCTAGGTGAAGCATTCTGTACATCAAAAGAACACTTCACTGGGTAGTGACTGTCAAATCCAATAATTTTCTTCCTCTTAGAATGTCTGCATATGAGATGCCAAAAAGGATATAAGAGACCTACAGAGAATAAACAAAAACAATGAGACAATGGAAACCAGCAGTAAATATAAGCCATGGGGTAGAAGATATAAGAAGAATGAGGGCAGCCTGTGAGCTTGGAAGGAGAGAGTCACAGTGAACACAACAGAAACATTTGGGCAAAGGAGAGTGCTCTCATAAATTTCTGTCAAACATTGTTCCATTTCTTTTTTAAGCCTTGTTGGGAGACTACTGATAGGGCTTTCCCTTCTCCCAGTTCCTTATATCCTAACTAACTCAGGGACTTCCCCTTTTAGTGTAATAACAAAATGACCACTATTCATAGTACTTGGATACCCTTTGGGGATAACTTTAAAGCCTGAATCAGACTTCCTTGAATTTTCATGAAGTAAAATAAAATATTTGATTTCTAAGGAAAAGTTTGATTTTTTAAAATTAGGGGGAATGATCAACTCAGACTCAACTCTGTAAGAGGTGGTAGGGCATCTAATGGAAAATTCCTTTAAAAAATAGACAAGATTCTAAAGACATCATTGTGTAAAGAACCAGATAGTAAATATTTCAGGCTTTAAGGGCCCTATGGTCTCTGTCAAAACTCTGTCAATAGCATGAAAGTAGCCACAGACAGTACATAAATGAATAAACATTGCATTCCAAAAAATATTATTTATGAATACTGAAATTTGAATGTCGTACCATTTTCATGTGTCACAATATGTTGTTCTTCTTTTATTTTTTTCAGCTATTTAAGAATATAAAAATCATTCTTAGCTCTGGGATCACCAGGCCAATAGCAGTAGATTGGATTTGACCCGCCACCATATTTTGGTAACCCCTGTTCTAAAAAAAAGAAAGTGACAATGAGTGTACACGTGTGTGTACGCATGCATGCAAATGTGCTAAACTGGCTCTAAAGACAATTCCAAAGAAGCTCCTAAATGTTTATCAGGAGTCATCTCATTGCACAACGATGATAGCTTCCCAATGTGACTATATTGAAGTGTAAAAATTATTACAATACATAAGTTCCTTGGGGGCAGAGACTATGTCTTATGCATTTCAGTTTTCCTCACTTGCCTTACAAATAGTCCACATTCAATTTATTTTTTGTCAATTGAATGCATTTTAATGAGTTTGTTAAAAGCCACCTCATTACGTGATAGTCATCCCTTGAATACTAACTAATGATTCAATGATTTCTGAATAATTTAGATCAATATACTTTTAACAGAGTGTTAAAATATTATCCATCATTAACATTTTATTTATTTCTTAGCAATTTCAATCTGGAAAACTAATGTTTTTAAAAATATCATCTTAAAGTTACTGGAAAACGCAAACCATTCATTACTGTCTCTACTATGCTCTCAAAATTTTAGCTGAAAACAGAAATATAGTACTCAAACTTCAAGGCTCCAATCACATTATATTTAGCCCTAAATGAGGGGGGACCCATACAACCCAGAATTTATTTTATAAAAAATTGTGCAATTATTCTTATATGTTTAAACTTTAGTCACCTTCAAAGTACTCCCTGTTTGATCCAATGCACCTATCAAGATGCTTTTTCCCACTGCTAAAAATTGTTTTTGAACTCATCAATTTTGATGTCTTTTAATGCTTCTGCCAATTTTTGTTTCACTTATTCCATGTCTGCAAAATGTTTCCCTTTGAGGACTTTTTTCATCCAGGGAAACAAATTTTTTTTAAATGTTGCTTGGGGTGAGATCAAGTGAATAGAGAGGGTGGGGCACAGGCGTCATGCCATTTTGGGCAAAAACTGCTGAACATTCAGTGCCTTGTAAATCACCCATCATGAAATAGGCAAATGTGTTGAAAGAATCTCCAAAAAACAAAATTCACTGAAGCCAAATGCAGCCTCTCCCAACAATGCTAGCTGATACGCTAATGCCCATGGGTTCCTAGAACACTTACCTAACAGGGAAAGCGTGTACTACAAGGGACCCACCCTCCAAAAAATAATTCTGGGGTTTTTTGGGTATCCCCCTGTACCTAAGGTGAAGTCAAAAGTTAGATTAATTTTTCACTCAACAACCACACTCTTTTTACATATTTTTAGTGTAACCCTCACTCAGAATCAGAACTATAGATAGCCTCAGAAACTGTATATAGCATGTCAGTGTCTCAGACGGATAAGCTCAGCACAAGCAACATAAAAGGAAAGTTTTTTGTTTCTTTGTTTTTAGTTTCAGGACTTGCACCTTTATCCTCAATTTGGGCAGGGCATGCCTTGAAGCATTTTCTACAAGACATTTTAGAAGACAAACTGGGCTCATCAGAGTGTTATCAAAAACCTTTCACTTTCTCTCTTCTTAATCTACTCTTCTCCCTCCCTTCCCCTACTCACCCACCACAAATAAACACGCACATGAACATACACATAAATACATACTTTCTTCCCAGGATGACCAACCTAGTATAAAGCTTTCTCAGAAAATTTCTTTCAGGTTCAATTTTGCTTCACCAAAGCACAATTTAAAGAGATCAGACCCCACAAATGGCCCAGATTATGTGGATGTTATAAAATAGAAATGTGGGCCAGGACGCCTGGAAAATATGCCACATGGTACAAGAGGAACCAGTACACGCTAAGCTATTTTTCAAGTACACTACCAGACAGTGGATTCCCACTCTTCACACTGCAACACTCAAGCACACGGAGTAGTTTTACATGAGAGGACCATCCTTAGACAACCCAGCATTAAGTTTCAGACCAAACTGAAATTCAAGTAGTAGTTAGTCTCTTGCGTGCCTGTGAACCACTACCACCATATCACACTAGATACTTCAAACATCCCAGTAGGAACATCTATGTGTGGTCTTGAGCAAATGGCCAGCCAAGTTTACTGCAGCAGGAAGGGCCGGGAGTCTGTCTACAATGACTGAATTCTATGTAAAGAAGATGGATAGTAGTCATGGTCACTGGGACCTCCTGACAGGACAGCCTGTCTACACTATTCTTGCATACAGTCAAGTCCCCACATAATAGCCAGAGTAATCTCTTTCAAGCATGCATCACATCACGTCAATCCCCTTGTTAAAATCCCCCAATGCACTTTCCAATATTCTTAAAATTAAACTTCAGATTTGCCTGCAGAAGGAGCCAGATTCTTTTCCACACCCAGGTAGGCCCATAGGCCTATATTAATAGGCTCCCCTGACTTCCTGCTTCTGGCTGGCTTGGCCAGTGGGAGGCATCTCTAGCAGCTCCAGAACGTGGAAGAAATGAAGTTATGGTTTTCCCCCAGCATTCTCCTTACTGGTTCACTGTGGTTTGGCTGTATCCCTCCACAGTCAGAAATTGACCCCTTCGCTTGTCCACCTCCCTTCTCCAGCCCTGGGGTACTGCACTAACCCTTGTTGCTTTTCCTAAACCCCACCCACAGCAAAACTCTCTCCAAATTACACAATTTGATTGTCCTTGGTTTCCTGCCAGAACTCTGGCCAATAATGTGGCCTGTAGGCCCTCTAAATGATCTGACTTCTGCCTCCCACTCCAGCTTTGTCTTGTTAAGCCTACTCTCATTCACTTCCCTCCAGGCACTCAGCCTTTCCACTGGTTCTCAAACACCCAGGCCTGTCTCTATCTCTGCACTTTTGTCTTTGCCCAGACTGTCTCTTTCCCGACCCCAGTTTCATGCTAGCTCCTTCTACTCATTCAGGGAGCTCAAACTTTTCTTCCTCAGGCCTTCCCTTACCATGCACCCCTCAATCTCTAGAAAATCATGCTTCCATTTTTTTGTTGTGGAAGACACTCTGTGCAATGTTCTTATTTATTTGCTTATTTAATTTCTGTTTGTATGGCATGTAGATTCTTAAACAGCAAGAATCTTGCCTGTTTTCTTGATTACTCTAAACTCAGAACCCAGAACTATTATTGTCATATGGAAATGATAATACACAACCATTTTCTGTTGAATTAATAACTGTCATGTAATATATTGCATCTACCATGGGAGAAGTAGAATATAACTACAGAGAAGCCAAGTAGAAGAAAAACATTAATCTTATCCTGGAAATTTTAAACATAAGTATTTTAATCTTTCAGGAGTAGCAGATTATTATTATTTTAATTATCAATGACATTTTAATCAATAAGTGCCAATCATTGGGAAAATAATAGTACATAAGATTGACCTGACCCCTGCCTTCACAGGGCTTCTAGAAACTAAGGAAGAAAAATCATTAAATAAGAAATCAGAGATATAATAACTCTGCTCAGGAAGTACAGTGTGATTTGTAGAGTGCCTCATCTTATCAGAGGGGATCAAAAGGAATCAAAATGCAGAAACTTCTAGACTGACTGAGTCACTACACCAGAGGTACTCTCAGAGGACAGAGTGGCAGAGAAAACCAAAGCTTTGCAAACCAATCCTATATTGTGTGTAGTGAGACAGGTTATAAAGAATATTTCCATCAACTTGTATATCATCCAGTCTTCACCCAGGCCTTCCTCACCTGGGAGCACCTCATATTTATTAATGATGAACATCTTGTGTTTATTATCAAACTCTCTCTTGCTCATATGTCTTATCTCCAACTGTCTTGTATCTCTTTTAGAACAGGAGTCATGTCTTATCTCTTGCCCCACATGACATAAAGTCCAGTCCAGTAAAGGAGACAGTCTCCCTTGTCCACATTCACTCAAAATAATAAAATGATAGTGATTAACAAAAGTACATTAAATGGAACCAATTATACATATAACCTTGATATCTAAGAATAATGGATTGAGCCCTATTATGTAATTGTTTAAGAATTAATAGAAATGTCATAATACCATATTAAAATATTCTATACTTAGAAACAAGAAGTCCATGATCTGTTTTCAACCTTATAAAAGCGCTCTTCTCTCGGTTTCTTTGAATAAGGAATCTACATGCAGTCAGTTCTGGTCCTCTATCAGTGGGTGAGATGCAAGAGAGTCGAAGTCTGGGTGTGTCTTTAGATGCCAAGGCCAGGTCTAGTGGTCAGACTGCTGGGGTCACCAAGGCTTGTTCGTGACATCAAAGCCAGAGTAAGGTTAAAATCACCCATGCTTCCATACCAACTACTCATCAACACAAAAGAAGCCAGAAAACTACAGAATTGTAGTTCACATCAGCCTCCAACTCTTAGCCTGCCTTCTGCCATTTTTTAATGTTAAATGACTTGCCAAGGTCCCATAGCCTGTGAGTGGCAGAAGGGGAGCTAAAGATGCCAGGTCAACCTCCTGTCTCTTTTGAAAGAACGGCTCAGTTATTTGGTCACTGGAAAGCTCGGTAGAGCTGGAAAAACAATCTCTCATCAGTTATCACTTTCCTCTGAAATCTGCACCCACACGCCTGAGGTAAATTGGCTTAACAGAGCTTCTTCAGGCATGATTGTCACCTTGCCTGAATAGCATGAGGTGATTCTCAGAAAAGGAAAACAAATGAGGAGTTTCTGGCTCAGTGCTGAGGAAAGTTGAAACCCATTCAGCCCTCAGCTTTTCAGCATTGCTAGTGTAGCCTTTTAACAGTGATTGCTTCAACAAGCATTGTTGAACTGCATTAAGTCGGGATCAATCCATTGCACAGTTCTGAGCCTACAAATGCATATTTCAGTGGATTTCAGAAATGACTCACTAAATCAATCTCTTTTCCTTCAAAAGTACAGCTTGAAAACAGGGGAGTCCTGTTTTCCTGAGATGTACCCACAACTTGAGCCAAAAACAGATCCCCTTTTTACACCAATCACCTCCTCAGTTTCTCCCTATATTTTCTCTTCTTTATTTCAGCAAAAGCCCCCATAACAGTGAAAAGGAAAAGCCATCTTTTTACCCATTCTGTGGCTTTGAATATGACCTCTGACCTGGCTACCAATCCTCACTGCAGTCCTTGCTGTTGTACCCAAAGAACACTTGAGGCAATGATTAGAAGGAGCAATTGAGAGTGAGGAGAGGAAAATGGGGTCAAAGTGGAAGGTAGAACAGGAGTAATGTTTACAGGTTTAGCCTTGAGAACACTAATGGAATCAGAGTCAACCCATTTCCAGGTCTTGAGCCTGTGTTCCAGTAAACTAGGGAGAAAGCCACATGTGGATAAGAAGGCAGGGGTGAGGAAGCCAGGTCAAAATGTTCCTGCCCCATACTCTGATCTGGTCTAACATGGAGTTATCATGGACAGAGGTGCAGCTAAAGAAGTCCCAACATGCATGGAGGTTTCACCTGAGCTAAGACTGACTAAGCACATTTTAAAAGTTACCTGGGACTCCTCCTGCCTAAAGCAGCACAACCATTCAGCACTGATATACCAGGAGTTGGACAGTAACAGCTGAAGTGTTTAATGCAATATGCCACACACCAGAAAGTATAAGCAGAATACACCTTGTTTCTTTCGCTTACTACCCATTCAAACCTCATCTGCAGACTCATTCTTCTCTGCTTTTTGGATGAAATCATTGGCAGATTCCTTAATTCTTTCCGTTGTTTTAGCCACAAGAACAGTTTCATTTAAGAAATTATTGCCCAGCCAAACATGAAAATAAAAACCCCAAACTCTTACCTAATTTAGAGTCCCTATCCTTCTCCAGCATGTTACTGTTTTAAGCCTGGAGAAATGATGGGGAAGGAGGCATGTTGGCTTGTTTTTCCCTTTCCCATTCCCAGCTTCATTCTTCCATTCCTTTTCCTTCAGTCTGTAGCCAAGTTCTCACTCCTTCAGGATTGAGCCTAACAAAGGAAGGCATCTGGGGAAAGGGCACAGTCTTAGAATGGCTGATTCTTTTCTGATCTGACATTTTGGCAAACGTTAACCCAGTTCTTTGTTTTACAAGCCTGAGGTAAATTGACCCCCTCCTGATGTCTAACCTAGGCTCCCTGGAAGTGGGTACTGCTTTCTCCCCAGCTCCTGGGTCCCCATCGGTCTCCCCAAATAGACTCTTCTAAGTAATCACATCAATATGGACTTCGTGAACAAAGCCTGGGTCAGCTTCCTTTTACCACATAGATCCACAAGCCTCCACAGGAAAATTCATGTGTGTGGGTCCTACTATGAGAGAGGGTAGATGGCTGCCAATACAGTCTTTCTTTCTTTCTTTCTTTCTTTTTCTCTTTCTTTCTTCCTTTCTCTTTCTTCCTTCCTTCCTTCCTTTCTTTCTTTTTCTTTCTTTCTTTCTTTCCTTCTTTCTCTCTTTCTTGTATTTTACAGATGTGGGGTACAAATCCAGACTGCACACATAAGTGGTCTAGGTACAGGTGAGGTTTGGGCCTCCCATTGGCCCTCACTTTGCCTGGATTGAGATCAGACTCCCTTATTGATTTTATGTGCCCCCAACTCCACCTCCACCCCAGCAGTGTCCTTCTACTGCCAATCCTTTTCTCGTAGTATTATGATGTGTTCAAGGTCCACCTGTGAATGAGAGCATGTGGTACTCAGTTCTTTGTTTCTGTGATAGATCACTGAGAATGATAGACACCATATCCATCCACGTTGCTGCGAAGTCCACAGTTTTTCCTTCTTTATGGCTGCATAATTGTCCATCATGTATATGTACCACATTTTTTTAATCCAGTATACTTTTGATGGGCAGCACAGTTTGCTCCATGTTTTTGCTATTGTGAATGGTGCTGCAATAAACATGCATGTACAGGAATCTTTTTTGTAGAATGATTTGAGTTCCTGTAGGCATATTCCAAGAAGGGAGATTGCTGGGTCATAGGGAAGGACAATTTCTAGTTCTTTTAGGAATTGGCACACTGTTTTTCATAGAGGTTGAATTAGTTTGCACTCCCACCAACAGTGTAGAAGCATTCCCTTTTCTCCATAGTCTCACTGGCATCTGTTGTTTTTTGTTTTGTTAATGATGGTCATTCTTACTGGAGTTTTATAATATCTCAATGTGGTTTTGATTTACATTTCTCTAATGATTAGTGAGGCTGAGCATTTTTTCACGTGTCTGTTGACTGCTCGAATGTCTTTTGAGAGGTGTCTATTCATGTCGTTTGCCCACTTGTTGATTGGTCTTTGTTTTTGTTTCATTTGTTTTTTTCCTTTTAGCATGTTTGCTTCCTTGTAGATCCTGGATGTTAGGCCTTTGTCAGATACACAGTTGGCAAATTTTTTTTTTTTTTTTTTGAGTTGGAGTCTCACTCTGTCGCCCAGACTGGAGTGCGGTGGCTGCTCCCGGCCACTGCAGCCTCGACCTGCTGGGCTCTGGAGATCCTTCCGCCTCAGCCTTCCAAGTAGCTGGAACTACAGGCACGTGCTACCACGCCCAGCTAATTTTTTGATTTATTGTAGAGATGAGGTCTCGCCAAGTTGCCCAGGCGGGTCTCGAACCCACGGGCTCAGGCAATCCACTCACCTTAGCTTCCCAAAGCGTGGGATTACAGGCTGAGCCACCAAGCCCGGCGGCAAATATTTTTTTTTCCATTTTGTGGGCTGTCTTCTCTCCCTCTTGATAGTTTCTTTTGCTTTGCAGAAACTTTTCAGTTTGATGAGGCCCCTCTTGTATATCTATCACTTAAGGCATGGGCATTTAAGGTTTCGATCAGGAATTGTTTGCCTATTCCAATTTCTATGAGGGTGTCTCCTGCATTTTCTAAGATTCTTATAGTTTGAGGTTTTATGTTTAGGTCTTTGATCCATTTAGAGTTTATTTTTGTGTGTGGTGATAGGTAGGGGTCCTGTTTCATTCTTCTGCATGTGGTCAGCCAGCTTTCCCAGCACCATTTACTGTATAGGTTCTCCTCTCTTCAGTGGTTGTTGGAGGAAGCTTTGTCGAAGATGAGATGGTTGAGAAATTGAGGTTTTGCTTCCAGAATCTCTATCCTGTTCCATTGTTCTATATGCCTGTACCAATGCCGGGCTGTTTTGATTATTGTAGCCTTATAATAAAGTTTAAAGTTTGGAAGTGAAATACCTCCCACTTTGCTTCTTTTGCTGAGGATTGTTTTGGCAATTCATGGTCATTTTAGTTTCTATATGAACTTCTGTATTGTCATTTCCAGATCTGAGAAGAATGATTATGATAATTTAATGGGTATCGCATTGAATCTGTGGATTGCCTGTGGTAGGAAGGACATCTTAACAATGTTGATTCTTCCAATCCATGAGCATAGAATATTTTTTCATTTGTTTGTGTCTTCTTGATTTCTTTGAGCAGTGTTTTATAGTTTTCATTGTAAAGGTCTTTCACTTCTCCGGTCAGGAAGATGCCAAGGTATTTCTTTTCTTTTCGTGTGTGTGTGTGTGTGTGTGTGTGTGTGTGTGTGTGTGTACTGTGAATGGGATTGTGCTTTTTATTTGGTTATCTGCCTGTTTGTTGTTGGTGTATAAATATGCAAGTGTCTGTTGCACATGGATTTTATGCCCTGGGACGTTGCCAAACTCCCTTATCAGTCCAAGGAGGTTTTCAACAGATTCCCTTGGATTTTCCAGGTAGAGGATTATATTGTCTGCAAAGAGGGATAGGTTAACTTCCTATTTTCCTATTTGGATACTCTTGATATTCTTCTTTTGTCTGATTGCTCTAACTAGGACTTCCAACATGATGTTTTTTGTCACTCCTGCCAGAACCACAGTGCTAGCCACCTCCTCGGGAATGTGTCAGACAATTATACTTTATACCCTGACAAACTCCACAGGAGAATTATCAGTTTTGCAAGTGGACTTCCTAAAGCCAGTTTTTCAGCTTGAGCTGAGGGCAGCATGACATGAAAGAATAGAAGAGAAAGCCATAGTGCTCCAACAATCTTTTTCCCAAGCATTCTCTCTTTCTTGGCCCCCATCTCTTATGTATCCTTTAGGTAAGGTTACAAAACTGACTGTTAACCATTTCCTTTGCCAGTTCTGTGTGCATGATCTGGCACTTGCTTTGAAATGTGTGGCCTCTATTGTTTTGTTCTCGGCCTTGACAAAACTGAGAGAGAAAGCATTCTGTTTGGACAGTCAGTTACACAGTCACAGCACCACCCTGATAGCAAATGGATCCCTTACTCCAGCCAAGAAGGGAGTGAAAAGGAGAAAATCTTACTTACATAACCAACCCTTTCTACTTACACCTGCCTTTGAAAGGGTCTCTGGCCCTATTGTTTTAGACATTACTATTACAGATGTCACAGGATTGCATCAGCTGCCTAAGGGTATTTTTTGCTCCTGTTTTCTCACCTATGATTACCAAGGACCATGGCTATGAACAAAGGCACTAAGAAACCCCCTACAGAGAACTTCTATTAGTTTTGGCCAGCTCCAGGTCACCTTGCTCTCCTCTCCTCTCCTCTCATTTCTCCTCTTCTCTCTCCTCTTTCTCCCTCTCCCTCTCTCTCTCTCTCTCTCTCTCTCTCTCTCTCTCTCTCTCTCTCTCTCACACGCACACACACACACACACACACACACAGAGAGAGAGCTTAGTGAAAGACATTGTACCAGCAGAACTGGGAGGAAAAGCTTGGTTGGGGGAAATGCATTTCTTTTCCTGGAACTTTTAAAACAAATTTTAAGCAAATAGGCTT
>CAUYQG010054231.1:0-28641 GCA_963574415.1 Tarsius wallacei | reverse complement strand
TAGAGGGGAGAGAGGAGAGAAAGAGAAGGGAGGGGAGAGAGGGGGGGGGATACAGAGGAGAGGGGGAAGAGGAGAAAGGAGAAGAGAGAGGAGAGGGGAGAGAAGGGGGAGAGAGAGGGGAGAGAAGAGAGAGAGAAGAGCGGAGGTGGGGGGAGGAGAGAGGCATGAGAGGAGAGGAGAGGAGAGAGGAAGAGAGACAGAGGGGAGACAGAGAGGGGAGGGGATAAAGAGAGACACACACACAGAGAAAAACAGAGAGAGAGAGAGCAATAGATAGCAAGAGAGACAGAGAGAGAGAGACCTGGAAATGCAGAGCCTGCGGGAGCCTGTGTGTGTACCCTGAAGCCTCCTGAAGCCCCCGACACCCATGCCCCTGTGCGTGGTTTTGTGATTCACCCTACTTGCTTTGTCACAGGCTAACTCTCAGAACATCTGAGATGTTCCTGACTTGAAACAGAGACAGGCTTTCACCGCCTCCAGTGAGACACAGGCCTCCCTCAGCTCAAGTACCTGCAGCGGCTCTCTCAGGAGATCCCCGAGGGTTTCAGACAGCTGAAACTGTCACAGCACAACTGTGTGGCAGTCATGCAGACAACCTCAGTTGGCCACCACATACCCATGATCCTCAAGCACAATCCCAGTGACATCAGTGGTAGGGACCCCATATCTAAACCAAGCCAAGGACGCGCACTCCCATTCTGCCATGTCTGGCAAGGACCAGCCACCCCACATTAGGCACTGAGCCGTAGGAATGAGACTGTTTGATACTTGCTGCTTCTGTCCTGATCTACCATCCTTTTCCCCCTCTACATGCGCAGGAAACTGCCAAGCAAAACCTACAGGGGGCTTCTATTAACTGTAGCACCTAATGGTGATGCCCATCTTGATTTCTTCAAAGAATGTATTAGAAGGGGATGGCACAAAAGTCCTGACAATGCAAAGGGCAATAGGCAGGGAACTCCTTACCCCAAGCCCATTAGGAGTCTGGGATGATAACTGAGAATATTTGCCCTCAAGGAGGCCCAAGACCATGAAGACGAAGAAGAGATACCCCAAGCAAACTTGTCATTCAATTGATCACAGCCCCGATACCAGGGACACAGAGCACCCTAGCAGAGTCCCTTACAAAAGGAGCACATTTGAATTTTAGTAAATCAGCTCAATATGGTCTAGGATTGTGGGTATTAAATAAAAGAAGTCAGTGAAACCCCTCAACAATAAGCTCATTCAACACAATCTTTTTTTCTCCCCCCATCTGGGGACTTGAATACAGTGAACATGAATAAATCCTGTTGTGTAAAAACTGAAGGAGAAAAAGATGTGGGCGGAGGATGGAAGGAAATGGCAGAAGTCCCATTTGTGTCTAACAGGAAGGCTAAGACAGTCCCCTAAACCCAAAAGGGTGTCAGTGTGCTCAGGCAGCCCAAGGGAGATGGTGGCAACAGTCTGCAGTCCAGGTAAGGAAGCATCTGGAATCCCCACCCAGCTTTTCCTTTGCAGTTTGTACTCAAACTAGAAGTGGGTCCTGGGGCTTCCCCAAACTTGACCTTTCTTAGGTGGACCAGCCACAAGTCAGGCCTGACCCTGCATCAAGAAGCTTTCATTTCCAATATGCACAAAAAAATACTTCCTGCCTCCCCAGTCAAGCTGAGACAGAGCTAAGGATTGCACTGGCTATGAGTCTGTAATTCTTCCAGATCACCCCAGAACAGGTGGAACAGACCTGCCTTTGAGGGTGACTAGTGGCTTGGACATGTGTATGATTTAAAAGAGTTGCATGTGTGAAATTCTCCTATGCAATTCATGGTTGAATGTGACCTGGACCCAGATGGTCCTCATGGCTGGAAGTTCCACAGCCTTCCAGCAGGCTGAACTTAATGAAGATGCAAAGACACAGACCCAGTTCCCCAGGGCATAGAGCCAAAAAAACTTCACCTTAAGAACAGGCCAATTCAACATGGGCTTTGATTTTTTTTTTTAAATAATGGGTACCACCAAGATTTTAAGATTCCATTAGGACCACCAGAGTGATACTCCTTCATTCTTGGTGGCTGCCACATTCTGTCCTATGGCCAGTTGCAGTAAAGACTGGTAATTCTGTCTTTGCCTTACAAGGTTTCTGTCTGCCTAGAATCAAGAGAACTGACCCCTTACAGCACATAGGACTGGTGCATTATTTTGATAAATCATGGGTTCTCCCTTGTCAAAAATCAATCCTAGCTAGCATAGACAAGCAGGACTGCCAAAACCAAAAAGTCAACCAGGAAATAATTATGATGCAGACTTGGGTACTCAATTCCAATATAATACCTTTATTAGTGAAAAAAGGGGCCTGCAAAAAAGGCTGCCAAAGTCAATACATTAAATCCATGTGTGGGTAGCAGCCAAGAGTGGGACCAGCTAAGGCTCTGATATTCCATGGCCCTCCATCTGCTGCCTGGCCTTCAGGGAAACTGCTTTTCCTTTTCTCTAAATGGGGGAAGAGCTTCCACCATCACGCTGTTTGTGTCTAATGGAAAAGTCTCTGGCATTTAGGATGCCATCGGGCATGGGACCTGAGTCTTTTTGTTATATATCAGAATCCTTCACCTCTTCTGCTGTACCTCCAGAACCATTGCAGACACAGCCACATCAAGACCCAGTCACTATTACAACCCATGATGACTGACCTTGAGTTTAGTGGATCCTTCATCCTATACCACAGCATCACACACTGCTGGGGTGTTTTTAAAAGTCAGCTTTATGAAAGTATAACATATGCATAGAAAAAAATTGCCCCGTTAACTACCCAGTTGTGAGTTTTGACAAATACATATAGCTGTGTAACCACTAGCAACATAAAGATATTGAATATTTCTATCATTCCAAAAATATCCCTCATGCCCCTTTGTGGTTCATTCCTTTCCCCAGCCCCAGGTGCAGTGAACTGATCTGTTTTTTTCCCCTATAGTTTTGCTTTTTCCAGGAAGTCATAAAAACGAAAACATACAGTGTGTAGGCTTTTGAGTCTGGCTTCTCTCACTTAGCATACTGGTGTATATCAATATCATTGGTTATGATCTGCTAGTTTTCAAGACTTAGGCTTTTACTTTCTTGTCAAAAAGACAAAAATGATTGGTTCTAGCTCATCCTTCCTATGGAGAAACCAAATTCTTGATTTAGAAGCTTTTAATAAAGCCGGGCTCGGTGGCTCAGCCTGTAATCCCGCGCCTTGGGAGGCTGAGGTGAGTAGATTGCCTAAGCCCGTGGGTTCAAGACCCGCCTGGGCAACTTGGTGAGACCTCATCTCTACAATAAATAAAAAATTAGCCAGGCGTGGTAGCGCGCACCTGTAATTCCAGCTACTTGGAAGGCTGAGGCGGAAGGATCGCCAGAGCCCAGCAGGTCGAGGCTGCGGTGGCCGGGAGCGGCCATTGCACTCCAGTCTGGGCGACAGAGTGAGACTCCAACTCAAAAAAAAAAAAAAAAAAAAGAAGCTTTTAATAAAGCTGAGGCCTGGGAATAAATGGTGGAACCCCACCTTCACAGTTTGTCCAGGACTAAGGAGTTTCCTGGGATATGGGACTTTCAGTGGTAAAACCAGGAAATCAGGATGGTTAATCACCCAATTTGGAGAAGCCACCTCAAAAGATTGAACTGTGCATTCACTCAGCTTGGATTCCTCCTGGAACACAGCAAGTTGGTCTCAGCCACTCAGTCTCTCTCTCTCTCAGCTAACAGCTGACTACCCTTCTTTTGGTTTAATCACCCGCAGAAGGCTGATTTGCAATCTGGTTGGGCTGAGCTTCTGAACAAGGTCCCCACACTCCACCGGGACTACGGCTGCCTTGGAAGTCCCTGGGAGGGGCTCAAGGACTTTAAGAAGAGAACTCAAGGATCTGTTTGGAAAACAGCAGAGCAGGGCTTCTGTTGGCATGGGTGCCCCCTTTAACTCCTCCCTAATACTCAACTTTCTTTTCTTTTTTTTTCCCTTGCCTTGGAAGTTTTTTTTTCTATTTATGATACAGTATTTCTAACACTCTTAGGAGTAAAATAGATTTATAGGCACATTTATTAACATCCCACCTGGTGTTATATTACATTATATACAATACTCAACCTTATGTTATATTATGTTATTAGTTCTCAACTTTCACAGGGAGATGTGGCGTCAACGTGCCCTGGCCTCATTCTGTTTTAGCACCAGTCCAGTGCAATGTGCCCAGGGGAAGGCTGGCTCCTCCTGTTTTTCTATGCATTCTCCTTACTCCCCACTCAGTGGGGTTTTGGTTAGTCTGTTTTGAAGCTAACTAGGGAGAGAGTCAGCGGCAGGTAATAGAAAGTCAGTAAAGGGCTCAAAGCTATTATAAGTTACAGGTCTCTTCTAGATAAACTAACTGAGACATCAGAGAAAAGTCAGGCAGGACCAGGATGTCTCCACACATAAGGCTTAAGAAGAGCAATTCCTTGCCTAACCCCTTCTCTGCTGACATAAAGGGGAATACGTGCATGCTGTCTGCCTCTGAGAAGCAAGGATGCTGAGCAGCCTTAACTCTTACATTCCACCAGCATCGAAAAGCACATGATGGGCAGAGCTGGTTCCCAGAAAAACTGTGAGAGGGCAAGAAGTATCAAGGCGAGAGCTGCACCCCAGAGGTTTCGGGGCATCTGCTCCCCTGTGTTAAGTCAACATTCCCCTTCTCAAAGTCTTTACCAATACCAAGTGGCCTGTGAGGCATATTAGTAATCAGTATCCTCACTTGTACAGATGAGGAAACAAGACCTGGAAGGATTAATTGACTTGCCCAAGGTCGCATAGCGAGTTAGTGGCGAAAGCCAAATTAGAAACCGAGCCCCTGAGTGCCCAGGCCAGTGCCCAGCTCCACGATCTCCCTCAGCCGTCCAACCAGAGCATGGACAGAGCCAGGTCTGCACCCTCGGGAGCTCTGGAGGCCAGGTGAGCTGCTGCAGAAGGCACAGACAGGCTCATACTCACAAGCAGAAACCTGCAGGATCCTTCTCTGAACCACCAGACAGCAACACCCCTGTGCTGGAACAGACAGAAATAAGGCTCAAGTCGGGAAAGACAAGGATGGCCACTGCGGGCCTTCATCTTCACTTCTGGAATCTGGTCTTGAGATTTTGCTTCATTTCCCTTTGTGAACCAGTTCTGTTCTGGAGGACCACAGCATGAGAGAACGAATGCTCTCTTTGCCTGGAATTCATTCATTCCCCCATCCGACCAGATACCTACTATGTGCCGGACAGTGTGCCAAGTCCTGGGAGGGGCACATGGAGGGAAAAGACAAAGGAGTTCTTGAAGGAGTCCAGTCTAGCCAGGGAAACAGACACATACACATATAATTATAAGACATCGTGACCCTAATCCAACAAGCACTAGTTGAGAGCCTGTGATGTGCCAGGTATTTGTGGGGCTACACCAAGAGTAGTAAGGGGACACAGGCAGAGGTGGGAAAGGCTTCATGGTGGAAAAGACACGTGGGCTATGTCCTGAAGATGAGGAGAGTTTAACTGAGTAGCTAGTCTCTCCTGGTTGAAAGGACATTGATAAGGTATGAGTCTGAAACTGCTTTGAGCATTTCTTTCTAAATGAAATGCTTGAACAGGAATGCTGCCCTTTAGAAACGCAATTGTCAGGGATACGTATTCTATTTCTGGTTTTCAGGACATTTGCTTAAACTCTGTAGGCTACAGTTGATGTGTCTCCCAAAGGTGAGCGAGGAGTCCTCTGTGCCTCAGAGGGTGGCTCTGGACTCAACTCACAATCCTTGGAGACACAGTCACACAAAAGTCCTTGAGAAATGAATTCCTCACATGGCCTATGGCAATCTCGTTCCCACTAAGTCTGCTACTCTCCAGCTCTCAACAGGAAATTGGTTTTATTTATAAGAATCACAATCCTAAACTGACCTTTGCCGGGCTACCCACTCACATTCCCTCCCTCACTTCCCTCTCCTCTTCAACACACATCCTCCCTCCGAAGATTCCTCAGTGACCACAGAGCAACTAGCATTGAAGAGTCCTAGGAAAGTCAGAAGGAGGAATGCACTGGAAATTATCTTCTAGATGGGGAAACGGAGGCCTGGATTGCTCGGCAACCTGCCCAAGGAAATGGCATTCGTGGGCCTCCAGGTTCCTGAGCTGCTGCTTTCTTCCTTGTACTGTGACAACTAGGCTCTGGGAAAAGTCTTCCTTCTCGAATGACAGAAGTCTTTAGAGAAACATTTCCCACCATTAAAGGGATTTGGAAGAAAACTGGCACCGCTTCCTAAGCTTTGAAGCTCCTTGGCCCTTCCTGGCCCTTTAATTGTGCGGAAACCAGCCCCGTTCCCTGAGTTCCCACCCCTTCAGAAGAGAGAAAGGGCCCACAGCAGAATTCCCCCACTCTGCTTGACCTTCCAGCACCAAAAGTGACCTCTCAATATTTCTGCTTCAGACCATTTCATTGCCACAGCATCAAGGGCTCCCACACAACTTCAAAGCCAGGGAGGCTCAGGGTCAAGTACAATGAGCAAACCCTGCACTTAGGATTCTATAGCACCACATTCAGTTTTTTGGTTTTTTGTTGGGGTTTTTTTTTTTTTTTTTTTTGAGTCAAAGTCTTACTCTGTCCCCTAGGTTGGAATACAGCGGCACAATCATGTTTCATCAAACTCCTAGGCTCAAGAGATCCCCCCTCCTCAGTCTCCTGAGTAGCTGGAGACTATAGGAATGTGTCACCATGCCTAGTTAATGTTTTTTTCACTTGTTTGTTTTGTTTTTTTTATTTTTGTTGTAGAGACAAGGTCACTATGTTCCCTAGGCTGATCTCGAACTCTTGGACTGAAGCTGTCCTCCCTCCTCAGCCTCCCAAAGTGTTGGGATTCCAAGCGTGAGATTGCTTTTTAGCATTGTTCCCATAACCTTTTAAAGCCTCTAATAGCCATATGTGAATTGCAGTCGATTTCTGCAGGTATTACAAGATTTGGTTGAAGCCCATAATGTGAGGATAGAGGAGGTATTCATTTCACCCCACACTTGGCTTTTACTTTTCCAGGTGAGAAAAGTGTATATATAATTACTTATCTTTTTTTCTATTTTGACATTTCATTTTTTAAAGGAAACATGGCTCTCAACTTTTGTTGCACATTAGAATCACCTGAAGACTTTTAAAAACTACAATGTCCAAGCTGCACCCCTAGGACAATTAAATCAAAATGTCTTGAGTGGGGCCTTAACATCCATATTTGTTAAAGCTCCCCAGATGATTCCATGTGCGGCAAAGGTTTAGAAATACTTCCTCAGGTAAAGTTTGAACAGAAAAAAGAAAACAAAAACCCTGAGCTCCTAGGCATTCGAAAATAGTGCATACAGATGATTCTTGAAGGCAGAATGAATATTATCAGTCTGCCCACCTCTTTAATTAGTTTTTCAGGCCTTCCCTGACCACAGATCTCAGCATTCCCATACAAACTTGGAAGTATTTTACTAGCTTTACTCTTCCCAGTTCATATCTGCCTCCAGTGCCCTAGAGTTAAGTGAGGGAATCGGGTGATCAGATGCAGGAACAGGAACACAGGAAAAGAATGCTTACACTTCACCAATTACTGTGATCCAAATTAAAGTCTGAGTATCTCAAGCAGGCCTGTTTGGCTCCAAGTGTGATGCAATTTCAGGAAGCTTCGGCATGGATCTTCCAAGTGCAATCCACAGATAGTAGGTCAGTCACATTTGGCCCCAGACGCACTCACCAGCTGGGAGAGCAGTCAGAACCAGAATCCTTGACCACATGGATGAGTTCAGCCAATGGGTTCATGCACAGTGACACAAGGATGCTCTTAAGAGAGTCATAAATATGTAAACACTCAAGAATGGGAACCTTTGCAAGGCACCCTATAGGACTTGGCACCAAATCCTGGACATTTGTAAGGGCCTTACTGCTTATACAACACCAAAGAGATTCACGTACAAAACAAAGCCACTTATCCATCACTATTTACAGTTACTGTCATAAAAGCACCATCTCTCTGGGAAGGGACTCTGCATATTCCCACACCCTTTGTTTTTGTCTGAGAAAACCAAGGCTATCTAGCAGAAATCTTAGACAGGACTGGGAAGAAAGTCTAGAAGTGTTTCTGCATAAGACGTGGGGTGATATCTCGACCACCCTTTCTTTGCACCCTACAAGACGAGAAAAATCAGCCTAGAGCCTAAAAACAAAAGGCTATTTCTGGAGGGTGCACAATATGTAACAGGCAGGCTAGAGAACATAGGAAAACAATTTCTCCTACATCAAATGCTTTATAAGATTTGCAAATTAAAGAAAACATTTTGGGACTGAAGGCAGTGATGAGGCATTCCACCTACCTAGGAGAGGGAGAGCTTAAAATTGGAAATTTAGAAACATAGAATGAGGAGGTATTTAAATAACAAAATGTAAAAGTATCATAAGAAATTTTCTTTACAATTTTTCCTTATGTTCTGAGAGCCCAACTAAATCTTGATTTTTCATTTAACTTTGTTCATTCATCCCATGACTGTTGGATCTTTGGGGGGGGGGGGGAAAGCCCTAATCCCTGACAAGAAGGGGAGACTAACTGATTCTAGTCAGAGTTGTGGTTAATCAGAGATTGGGCTTTATTTTACACAGACCCACTTTTCCATTCAATGAATGTTTAGAGCACAACTCATCTGCCTCTCAAGAGAATGGGAATTCTATATCCCCAGAGGGGAATAGTCCCCAAATTCTTCAGTGAAAGGTGTAGTAAAAATATTAGCAGCATGACACCAAGTGGGACTTGAAATAAAGAGCGAGTCAAACACTGGAATTTGAGTTGGATTAGCCTCTGCAATCCAGATAATTCTCAGGTTTACCTACTTATCACTCTCTGTGTCTGATTTACTGCAAAATGATGAGGCAGATAACATGTGTTACCAAAAACATAAACACTCGAACTGAAAACTTTCCTTTCAGTTGCCAAAAAGTCCCTGACTGAGTGGGAGAACTAAGAAGTTCTTATCAGGGCAAGGGCCAAGTCAAAAGCTATTAATACTAAATCTTTCTGATAATAACTGGGCATTTGGATAGAAGACCCCAAATATTACCATTTGCCCTAATTTCGAAAGAGTCATGTGCTGATTTGAGAAAGTAGCTTGCAACCTGGAGCCAACACTCCCTCAGCTTCACAATTCAGGGAGCTGGAGGGGACCCCAGAGGCCAACACTTCCTGTCAGGCGGCAATTCAAGGCCTGGACTCCCTGAGAGGGTCCCTCCCAGAGGGCGGGGTGGGAGGGGGGGCGGTGGGGGGGGCGGAGAATGGGGGGAGGGAGGGACGCGGGAGGAGCGGCAAACTGCCTTTTTACAAGAGAGGGGTAGCAGCTTTGAGTGTATGAGCCTGCGCAAGGGCGCTTTCAGTCATTCGGGCACACAACTGACGTGATTACAGCAGAATTTGAGACGAAGAAAACCACCCGGTTACAAATGTGAGAGAGGCCCCATGGAGGGTTCACAAAAAGAAATCCAAGGTGGCTGACTCATTTAACCCTGTCTCCCTCGCCGGCCTCTGTGCTGTCGGCAAATACCCCCGCCCCGTCAATATGAGAAGCGCTGTCTGGGGTTTGGATCTTTCGCTCTCATCGGTAACCGGGTGGCTTTTTGGCCCAGGTGAGAAAAAGCAGTGGGAAAGTCAAAAGGACATTATTAGTTTAGGGAACTAAAGCCGGTCTCGATGGGTCCCTTGATGTCCGTCTCAGGAATAAGAACCCATCGGGATTGAGGTTCTTTGGGAATCTGAGCATTCTCCGCTCTCAGTGTCTCCCTGGGGAGGAGGATGGGGGGGGGGGGGACACAAATACAGAAACAGTATTTCCCCTCGCAGGTTTGGCCGAGACCAGCCCAGCGCAAGTGAGCGCGAGGTTTTTCCACAGGAAAGGTTGCTGCGGTCCGGATTAGGACGCAGCTCTACGAGCTGCTTTTCCAAAAGATCAGCGACCCGAGGCTTCTGGACTCCAGTCCTGGGGCTCCAAGCAAGGGTGCAAGCTGGGCGCCTGGCACACCGGCCCGCCCACGAGGGGCTGGCGGAGATTCCCGACCCCGGCCAAACCCAAAGCTCGCCCGGCTGCGCAATGGGCTGAGCCCTCGGGCCGGGACGCTTGCAGGCGCTCCACCTGCCGGGCACTCCATTCAGCACCCCCACCCCGGACCACTCCATTCTCGGGGGAGCGGAGAAGGTCCTGGAGAGGAACGGCTCCCCAGCAGCAGGACTTTTGGGAAGCCCGACCTAGCCCGGAGCGGAGCTGCGCGCCCATCCCACAGTCCAAGCGCTTGGCCCCGACCAGGGTCCTTCCCGGGGTCCGCGGGAAGCATCCTGCCCGGACGGTGCCCGGGCGAGAGGACACAGCAGTTCGGCCCTTTGCCCCCAGCAGAGCCCCCACGGTTCTGACCTCGGCCCCAGGCATCTTTCGCCGCCGGCGACAAGACTGGGGTGGAGGGAAGCGCCAGGGGCACCCTCGCTCCGGCAACAGGTGAAAAGCCCCGCCACGCCCCCCATGGCGACCCCCGCCCTACGCGCGCGGGAGGACCAAAGGGCCCAGGCCGTGGCCGCCACCTAGGAGCCCACCCGCCGCTGTCGTCCCCTCTCCGGTCCGGTCCGGGCTGGGCGGGGACAATCGGCTTTGCTCGTCCGGGTCCCGGCGGGACTAGCCCTAGCCCTCCTGCCCAGCGCGGACCTGAGCGAGAAGCGCGTGGGTGCGCGCCGCGCGAGGTCCCCACGCCCTCACCTTTGTAGCGCTCCATCGGGGCCGCTGCGCGCACTCCTCGCGGCTGGGCTCCGGCGCTGCTCTCTCGGCGCTCGGCTCCGCGCCCGGGCCGCCGCGCTGGCCCCTCCCCGTGAGGTCACGCTCGCGGCCGGACCTCCCGGCGCGGCCGCCGCGCCCGGCCTCCGAGCCCGGCCCCGCCAGGGCGCGCCCCCGCGCCCCTGCCCTCGCCGGGGAACTCCGCGGCCCGCCGGGGCTGACCGTCGGCGCTCAGGGCCGCGCGCGCCCGGAGCCCCGCTCCCCGCCCCCGACCGCCTGGCACGCCCTCGAGTCCGGGCCCGGCGGGAGGAACGAGGCTGGGACGTTCCCAGACGGCGGGGAGGCTCCGGAAGGGCTAGCTCCGCGTGGGCCTCGCAGCTCCGTCTTCCCCACTGCGGGGCTGCAAACCCAATGCCTGGAGGAGGAGACTGAGGTCGGAATAGTGAGGCGGAGACTGGCTTAGAGCGCCTTCCGCTTGATTCCCGGCCAGCGCGCTTTTGTGCTCGGCCTTGCTCGAGGGGCGATAGGAGGGCAGGGGCAACCAAGCCCTCACCCCGAGCCTGCTCTGGGCATCGCTCCCCGGCTCTTGCGGTTTCTCTGGTCATCGCTGCCGATCGCACACACACTGGGGCGTGTGAGAAAACGCCTTCCTGCCGCCTTTTACCTGCGCCCGGGTTTCCCGAGCGCCATTTCTCCAGACGCTCCCGAGAAGAGCCAGAATTTCTAGGGCCAACTCGCCAAGTCAGGGAGCGCCCGGATTCTGACCCCCCTAGGACAGGGGTGTGGCACTGGTCCCGCGGGGAGCGCCGTCGTGCCTCTGACTCTCCTGCCCGCCCTGGGTGGGGGCGGGGGTGGGGCAGTGGCACCGGTCCTGCAGGAGCCCCGTGGTGGCTGACTCTCCGCCCTGCACTGCCTCCACCAAGCGACACACTTCCACCCTTTGCTACTTGCCACTTGTTCCTTCAGTTCCATAACACTCCCAAGTCTTCCCCATCCTCCCCTCTCTTGCACCCAAAGCCGTCTCTGCTTTCCTTTAAACTTTTCGTTTCCTCCTTAAAATCTCGGTCATGGTTTGTGCCGGATGCCTGGTTTCTTAACAAGTTCCCCGGTTTCCTTGAAGGAACACTTAAGGAAGATTTGGTTGTTGTTTTCTGAACACTTCTTCATTCTTCCTTGGAATAGCAGATCTAGCTCTGATGTTTGAGGCCTCCCATCCCAGCAGTCTGCAGAAATCTTTTTCTTGGTTGTATTAGCAGCTAACCTGAATGGAGCCCTTCACACCAGCCAGGCATGGCGCTGAGAGCTGCACCTGCACTGCCTCTACTTTTTCCCAATAACTCCGTGATGTGGGTTTTATTACTATCTTTTTTCGACAGTTGAAGAAGCTGGGGCTTGAAGAAGTTAAACAACTTGCCCCAAGTCACGCAGCCGGAAAAGAGCAGAACAGGCATTAAACCAGCGTGCATCCAAATGTTTACCCAGAAAACCTTCTTGGCACTCATAGGAAGTACCAGGCTGTTTGTGACTGTCTCCTGGAGCACACAGACAGGTGAACAAGGACAGCACAGCAAGGGATCCTGGGAACCCAAGGGAGGATGCTGAGCCAGCCTAGAGAAGCCCAGCAAGCCTTCTAGGAAAAGCTTGTGGCTAAGCTGAGTTAGAGTAAGTGAGGTGACAGGAGTGCAGCCTTCCAGACAGAAGGCCAGCAGGGACAGAGGCAGGGAGGTGAGCCGTATCAGGCTCAAACAGTCTGGCTGTGGAAGCCAAAAGGGAGAAGCCAGGAGTGAAGGGGGTGAGTCTGGAGAGGGGGGCACAGTCCTGCTCGGGGGTCCCAGAATGCTGAGCTAAGGGTGAGGGGACTGGACAGCACTGAAGCGTGTGGGTGCCCAGGGGATCCCCCAGGGGCTGAATGGAGCCGGGAGGCCTTTGTACCAGCCAGGTGAAAAGTCATGGGATGGTGGGAATCCGGATGGGGAAGAGAGGCAGAAATATTCTGGAAGTTGCGTCTGCACACAGGGTGTGAGGGGGGAGGGAGAACTGAGTGACCCTGCAGTTTCCAGCCACTTGAGTGGTTAGGGGGAAGCCCTGCTGTGTTCCGAGTATTGTCAGGCACTGCAGAGAGAGCACGAGGAGAGTGGGCAAGGCCCTATTCACCTGGGCTGTTTCCGGGGAGAAAGGGAAGGTCCTGTGGGGCCTCCTGGGTGGCGAGACCTTGAGTCTGAGCCCCTGAGCACAGCCCCGTATACCAGCCGCTCTTCCAGGTGGGCTTGGCTCATAAGGGTTCAAGAAACAAGACATGAAGGTTGTGGCAAGAATGCCAACGTCTCAGGGATCAGAGGACAGGAAATAGCACTTAGGGGGCCCTGTGCAAGCTTGGACTGGAAAATGGGGCAGGACAGAAAGTGCTCTTGACTTTTTGTGTCTTTTTCTCTCTCTTCCCCTATCCCTCCCTTTCCTCACCCTGCTGCCTGGTGTCCACCTCCATTCTGCAGTGTCAGGAGAGTGTTCTCAATGGGCCTGGGTTCTCTCTCTAACTCTCAGGGAGAATCTAATTGTGCAACGCATCATTTTGATGCAAGCCTCAAATGTCTGGTCCTACCTCTGGCAGTCAGCTGGGTCAGTAGGGCCAGATAGCTAGGTCCCACTGAGCAGGTGTCGTGTTTGAGCTGACTCTTCCGCCAGGGGCTACGGGCACGGCTTGAGGGGCTGGTGCTGACCAGTGCCACTAGGAACAAAACGTAGGTCTCCAGCTATCTCCGTTCTACAAGTAGGAAGCAAAGAGGTTAGGGGACTTGCTCAAAGTCTCAAAGTTTAAGTGATCTCTCTTTCCAAACTAAAAAATTAAGTTTTTGGACTCCAAACCCTGTTATCATACCCCTTAGCTCAGGCTTTCCCACAGCCCTGGCTGGACAGGGCTTTCCCCTGCAAATCCTTTGGTGGCACTCTCCTTAAGCACTTCCAGTAACCGCAGCCCCTCCCTGCAGGCGGGGATGGGGAGATGGGGGGAGGGGGAAGACGGGGAGGGGGCGGGCAGCTCTATCTGTGATATCTCCCGTCTGGCCTACCCCTCTCCCCTTGTCCCCTCTTTAATTACCTCTTCCCTAAATCCTCTCTATTGATGGAGACTTGGCAAATCCCAGAGTCTCTAGACAAACAAAAATCAATCTGAAATATATGCAGAGTGAATTTAAAATGGAAATTCATTGCCCTTTCCAAGAATGAAACTGAAAAAACACTCCATAAAACCAATCAATAGGAATCTTGGGCCTCTGGAAGCTCAGCACAGCTTCCCTCCTCTCCAAAACCTGGGTGCAGTTTAACCCCTTGTCTCTAGTGGCTTTGCAGCTTCCACAAAAGGATCACTCAAATTCAAATTCATGGAGTTTCTGGCCTGAGGAATCAGATGACGTGGCTTCCAGCTCATTCTTCACCCTCTAGGTGCCACAACTAACCCTACTGAAGACCCACAGGAACACAAATGGGTTACTCTGATGCTGTAATGCAGCAACCCCAAATGTGAGTGGGCTTGCACGTAAGATTCTTTACCTATTCCAAAGGAGCCCCCCGGGGAGGTCCAGCAGGGAAAGACATCCGTGTATTCGAACTTATAGGAGGCACCAATGGCGGCCAGTCGGTGATGAAAGAATCTGCTCCTGATGACTCTGGTTGGTGAGGAAAGAATTTGCCCAGGAGGCAGTATAGCAAACAGTTTTATAGGCATACAAGTCAATTAATCAAATTCCTATCCTGTGTTTACAAGTATATTGATTATACATGATGACCACATTGATTTCAGTTTTGCTTGGTCACCTGCACCCCACAACTTATTATTGGGAAAATGTATATCTTTCAGAGACCAGCCTTGGCCAGAGGTTTCTCCCTGGGGGAAGGGCAGAAAGAAGCCAAGTATAGGGGAAAAGAGGCAATGTCCAGACAATTACCTTACAGATGCAGACAGTCCTGAAACCAGACTGAGTACCACCAACCTGGAGTCAGGGTCGTGGGTGTTTCCACCGGGCTTAGTTGGGGAGAGGGGTGCTTCAAGCCCTCTAGAGGACCGTGTTAGATCAGGGTATTTGAAGGAAGAGAACTGAACACCAGAATGGCCTTTTCTCTCCTAAACCAATTAGCAGTCGCAGAGATGTTTCTTCAAACATAAAGGGGATCTCTAGCGGGGGCAATGAGGAGGGGGTACACCCCAGAAGGTAGTTGCTTTTCAAACTTGACCCTGTTTGATTCTCACAATGATCTGGGCAGCAGATATTATCCTCTCCACCCTTCCCCTTTCATAGGTGAGGCCCAACATCACAGATGGGCAGGCCCAAGGCAATCCCACAGACCAGACTTCTCACTCAGGCTCTTTTGTAATCATGTGTTGTCAAAAACCATTCCTGCAACTAGTCTCGACTTCATTGCTCCTCATTCTTTCACAGCTGCACGAAAGTCACCCCTCTGAGGCTGCCCCCCCAGTCATCCTGCACCCCCTGCTCAGGATAGTCCTACCCTCTGGTTCTTCCTTGCATTCTGTCCTTACTCACAGTGCTCTCATGTTGTAATGCATTAATTCTTTGTTGTTGTGTTTAATATAGCACCCAACACATAGGAGGTACTCAGCCATACTTGGTGAATGAATAAATGAATGACTATTCCCCTGGCTGGGGTCCACTCCTCTCATAGTTTTATATTTGAGGAAACTGAGGCCTGGGATCTCAAAACTGCAAGTGTTCGTTAAATACCCAGGTGATTGAGACTCTTGGCTAGTATGTTTGAAATACTCCAGAATTTTTAAAAATTATGAACTTCACAGCAACTTGGATGGACTTAGAGTCTATAATATTGAGTGATCTATCACAGAAACAAAGAACCGAGTACCACATGTTCCCACTCATAAGCAGATCTTAAACAATTTTCATAACACTACAAGAAGGGGATTGATTGACAGTAGTGGGAAACTGCCGGGGGGTGGGGGCACACCTCATCAACAAGGGTACCTGCATAATGAACATTTGTATACCTAACCCTGAATTGTACCCCACATCTTTAAAATTAAAAAAAAAAAAAAACCACCAAATATTTGACTTGAAGCAAGCAGGCAAAGGCTGAGAGGGCGTGGAGAAGAGGAAAGTGGAACGCTAGAGGAAGGGGACTCCTGGAGCCCCTCTGAGTTGGACTCTGTGCTAGATTCTGTAGCTGGTGTCTTAAGAAGGAAACGAAAGACACTTCAACATCATCCTTCACTCAAGACTTGGCGGCTTCACCTCCATTTCTTCCCAGCCGTGGTGGACACAAGCAGGGATTACAGGCCCGCAAACTGGGCTGATTACAGTGGCTTTTAGCTGCACCTCTAGGAAATTTCCAGCTTATAAAAACAATCTATTGAGATATAAAAATAATCTATTCTGGTCAATATTCCTATAATGATTTAGTTTATGTAAAGGGGCCATTTATTTTTATACATTTCTCTATAATATTCATATGAAGTACAGTAAACAAACGGTGGCTTTGAAAAGACCTACGTAACTGAAGAACAAAGCATCCAAGAATGTCAGTTTTGAAAGTAGGAAATGTGGTGTGTTTCTATTTGACTCTTTTTTCATACAGCGAGAGAGGTGATCCCAAGAACAAGCACGCTTGCGTAGGTCACTCTGTGGTTCAGGGGCTCCTGGCCCAGAGCTCGGGCCTCCCTTCTGTGGCCTGTGTGTCCTCCTTGGTCCCTAGGACCATAGATGGACAGGGCTGATGGGTTTCCCATGTCACGTGCAAGGGCTGCATCCTCCTATCACAGTGCTGTGGGTGCTACCTGGGCCCAACTCTGTCCTCTCCCGCTCTGGAAAGTACACTGGACGCTTTCATAAACTATTCCTTCACCCTTCTACTTCAACATGCCTCTCCCACTTTCCCCAAGAGATCATGGATTGACCTCTCATCACCTTTCCCATTTTCCTTCTGAAACACACAGCCCACTCTTAGTTAACAGGTAGGATTCTCAAACTCTCGGTTGGGTCTTCTCTCTAGTACTTTGGAGCTGAAAAAAGCAAAAGAATAAATTCTATAGTTCTTCCCATCAAAATCAGAGACAGAAATGTTCTATTCTGTCTTGTGTTCTCACCATTTCACTGGGTTTTATTGTTGTTGTTGTTTGTTTGTTAGATTGATGGATTGATTTTTGTAGAGATGGGGGCAAAGGTTTCGTTATTGTTCCCCAGGCTGGCCTCAAACTCCTGGCCTCAAGCAATCCTCCCATCTTGGCCTCCCAAAATGCTGGGATTATGTGCAAGCTACCACGCCTAGTTTCACCATTTCCCTCTTGTCGGTGCCTAACACTCCCCAGCCCACCTGCAGGCCCTTAGCCTCCCATTTCCTACTGTGATTTCCAGCCCATGAGTGTAGGACATTTCAGAGCTGTTTGGAAACTTGGAATCAGTACTGAATTCAGTCATGTGACTTGACATTAAGGATGCAGGAACCCAGAGATGCCAGCACCTGCCCAAGGGTTCCAGCAGCTGGTGAACAGCAGTGCCAGCCCCAGAGCCCAGACATACTATCCCAGCAAGGGCTCCTCTTGCATCTGCTTCTCCTCAGGGCTTGGGTGCCCTTTCTCACTGGGGAGTCCTAATCCCATGTCATTCTGTGTAAGTCACACAGCTCCACTAATATTTGCCTGAGTTCTGGTTCCTGGGCAGTTGCCAGGGTCTTGTTCTTGAATTCACTTCCTTGATTTTTTTTTCCTGACTCTTCTTGTGATTGCTAAGCTGGTTATTTCTCAAATGAGGCTCAGGCAGAAATGCAGCTGGACCAGAACCGGCAGCTTCACAGGTTCCTCAGAGTCTCCAGACAAGGGAACCTACTCAGAGAGGAATCATTGCTTCATTCCTGGAAGCAGGGAGCATTTTCTTATTAGCAGAACAGTCAGTACATTTTTTTTTCTGGAATGCCTTTCCCCACCTTGGCAGGATCCAGTGGTCCTTCTAGACCCAACCCAAAGGACACCATGATAATGTCCCAGAATTTCTTGAAAGGATTGAAAAATTGAAAGAATCCTGAAATTCTGTAACACTTTTGTCAAGATTCATTTCTTATTTAACAACAAAATGTAAAGACCATCTTTCTAAGTCTTATCTCTCTAAATAGACTGTAATGGCATGTGTATAGGAACTCAACATAGGCTCATTGGCAGCCGGTCGAGGCTGGCAAACCATCGGTGGTTGATTTATCAATTTGTTGAAGGTCCATAGACCTGCCGCACACCTGCAACCACTCACACTGAATCACCCACTTCTCTGCAGTGAGTGCCTCCCCCAGCACCATGCTGCCAACAAACAAGGCTCCCCAAGCCTCTTAAGGCTGTCTGAGTGCCACACAAAGCCAGAACAGCTTAGCATCTTAGTGTTTCTCCATTAGCGTGGTTGAACTTCTTCCAACTCCCCCCCTCCTGGGTTTTAGGACCCCACTCTCTCCTGGTTTACAAGCCTGGCTAGGGCTTTTTCCAGCGCCAGGGTGGACTCTTTCTGGACCCATTTCCCATGGTTGGATGGATGGGTGGATGGATGGGTGAATGGAGTAAAATTTTAAGCCACTTTTCCCCTAAAGTCATTGATCAGGGTAAGAGGTAGAAGCAGAAGAGGAAATGACTTCAGGGATTGGCCCAATCTTGCAGAAACAAAATTTTATTAGTATTCAAGTAAAATATATGGACAGCGATGGGGCATCAGCCAGGCAACACCCTGGGAGAGAGGAGTGGAGCAGAAGGCAGTCTGGAAGGTGCAGCCTGGGTGACCTTGGACAAGTTACGTAAACATTCTTTGTCTCCATTTTCCCCTCAGTCAAATGGGAATAAAATTTCTCACCTGAGAAGCTCTTGTGAAGATTACATGAGATAATATGTCTAAAGAATTTAGATCAGTGTCTGGCACATAAGTAAGTTCACAGCAGATGTTTGATGCAATAATTATTAAGATTGCTGAAAATGAGGAAGTCTTCTCACCAATGTGATAGCATGATAAGAATCACTTAGGCCTCCCATGGCGAAGAAAACAAAGCTATGAGTTGTTTTAACAGCACTCACCCTACATACAGAAAAGTCTTACTTGGTGCCAAGAACTGAAATTGGTGCTCTGATTTTAACCACCTAGTTGCCATCCACCCACTCTTCACCTAGCTCAGCATGGTGCTAGGCGCTTTGTTGGATAATAAGTTGCACGAAACCATTAAGGAACTTACAGCCCCAAAAGGGAGACAGGAAACTCTGTCATCCCTGGCAAAGCAGTCTAAGCCAATGATTCACAAATGTTAACTTTATAGGAATCACCTGGGGATCATGTTAAAATTCAGATCTGATTCAGTAGGTCTACAGTTGGACCAGAAATTCTGCATTTCTGACAAGCTCCCAGGTGATGCTGATGCCATCGGTTTAAGACACAATTTAAGGAGCAAAGTGTTAAATGAGCTGTTCTTTCCCACAGCTAGCCAAAGTGAGGGGACAGTGTTTTCCTTTCTATGCTGATGGCTGCATATTATTTTGACAATAAAGTGCCTAAAAAATTTTATGCTGGTAAATCCTGGGAAAAGAATCTTCAAGGACGGTTTACCCTGCAACCTGGAGTCAAAATGGATCTCTACATATTTTGAACACTGTGTTACCATGAGATCGCTTCAGTGCTCTGCTGGATTCAGTGCTCTGCTGGATTACACAGCTATACTTGTTTTTCTTTCATGAACAAAACACTTAGGAGGAGGGAGGGAGGAAGAAAGAGGAGGGAGGAGAGGAGGGGGAGAAGAGGAGAGAGGGAGGGGGAGCGAGAGAGGGAGGGAGGGAGGAGGGAAGAGAGGGAGAGAGAGGGGAGTAATTGTAATGCAATTTTCTAGCTTCCTTTCAGAAACAGCCTGAGGTAGCCATAATTTCTTCTGGCAGAAACAACTGAGAGAATATAAATGGGAATCTTTTATAGGGGAACTCCTAGCAGGGCAGAACATTTGAAAACAGGCCACTATAATCATACATAGAGATCCCATCTAACACCAGATTAGAATTTTTACTATAATTCAAGACGTGTTTTTGAAAAACCTTAAAGACTCGTTTTGGGGTATGTGGTTCAGAGCCAAGAAAAAGCAGAACCTAGATGGCAAGAAAGAACAAGTTTTAAATTACTGCATTTGAGGAGCAGTCTCCTCAGAAGAGTAACCTGTTAATAGATAAAGATGTGGCAACTTGGACTGTTCAGAGAATGAAGTTGCAAGTGTGCTTGACTTGTAGATTTGTTCTTGATCTGTCCCACTGACCTGAGGGCTTGCTATGGTTTGAATGTTTCTTCCAAAGTTCATGTGTCAGAAACGTAATCCCCGATGCAACAAGTGTTGAGAGGCGGAACCTTTAAGAGGTGATTAGTTCATGAAGGATTAATGGCATTATCAAGGGAGTTGGTTCCTGACAAAGAGAATGGGTTCAGTCCTCCTTCTTTGTTGCTGTCTCTTGCCCTTCCACCTTCTGCTATGGGATGACACAGCATGAAGGCCCTTGCTGGGTGTCAGCTCCATGCCCTTGGACTGCCCAGCCCCCAGAACTATCAGCCATTTACATTTCTTTTCATTATAAATTACCCAGTCCCAGGAATTCTGTTATAACATCATGAAATAGACTACCACATGGTTCTTGGTAGATTCCTATCCATCCTCACACAATTACTACTTAATTCAAACAACTGCTAGAAACACCAAAGTCCTGAGTACACTAAAGTCTATGGTCTAGCCAACAGGTATGCCTCCTCTGGGTTGGGGTGTTAAAGTGGGACAGACTTGGGAAGCTGTGAGAAAGGTTTTCCTAAATGGGGACCTTGAACTGATTCAGATGTGTCCTTCAGATTGTAGAGTCTGAGTGCCTGGGCTAGAATCCCATGTCCATAAATTATAATCCCTGTGACCTTGGACATGCTTCCTCATCAACTGAAACAAACACATGGAGGTAATAATAATACCTACTTCATAAACATGTAAGGATTCCATAGGGTGAAACACAAAAAGAGCTTAGCGTAATATCTAGCATGGATTGAAAAATGGTAAAATGGTAGTGAGTGCATTTAGCAAGTGCTCAAGTTGTGGGAAGGTGGGGAGGGGAGTCCAAGCTGGAGGAAAGAGCTTAGAAAATGGTTTTCCTACCAGTCCCTTCCTTTGTGCACACAGAACCAAATCCACTGCCCTCACTCTTGGTCATAAATGTATATCCTACCTGCCCAGCCCACCCCCACCATGGAAGAAGCCAACACAGCCACAGCTGAGGCTCTCCTCTAGAGCTCTGGAAAGGCATGACCCTTGCTCTTTACTCCACCTCTGCCAACTTTCCAGGATCTCTTTCTTCTCCAAAGCGATTGCATGTTTCTCCACTGTATAGCTTATTTTTGTTGCTTACAACTAAAATGACACTTTACATCTTTCTAAATTAATTGCTTTTCTTCATTACTAGGTGTCTTTTTAACTGTTGTGCTTAATTCATCTTATTGCTAGTCCTTAATTTTTATAACCATTCTGTCACTGGAGAGCACTTGGTTGATTCTAGCTTGCAATATTCTAAATAGAACATGTAAGAACATCTTTATACAGATTATTTTTCTTTCTTTTTTAAAACAACTTTATTGAGATGTAATTGACATACCACACAGTTCATCTATTTAAAATGTAATGGTTTGAATATTAATATAATTAATAGATATTAATGTATTTAATATATATTTATGTATCACCACAATTAATTTTAGAACATCTTCACCCTTGAAAGAAATCTCATACCCATTAATAGCCATGCCATTCTCTCCATGCCTCCTGCCTTACATAACCACAAATTTATTTTCTGACTCTATTGATTTCCTATTTTTGAACTGTCCTAATAAGTAGAATCATGCAATATTCCAAAAAATCATTCCATCTTATGATCTTTTGTGACTGCCTTCTTTCAGTTGTATAATGTTTTCAAGGTTGATCCACGTTGTTGCATGTACAAGGGGGGACCCCTAAAAAAAACAAAATTATTTTTTGGAGGGCAGTTCCCTTGTAGTACCGACTTCCCCTGCTAGGTAAGTGTTCTGGGAACCCATCAGCATCAGTGTATCAGCTAATATTATTGTGGGAAGCGTTCAGCTTCAGTGAATTTTTTTTGGAGATTCTTTCAATGTGTTTGCCTATTTCATGATGGGTGATTTACGAGCGCACCTGCTCACACTGCACTGAGTGTTCAGCAGTTTTTGACCAAAAACAGCATGACCCCCATGTCCTACACTCCCTATTCATCTGATCTTACCCTGAGCAACTCTTTTTTGTTTCCCTGGATGAGAAAAAATCCTCAAAGGGAAACGGTTCTCTGATGTGGAAGAAGTGAAACAAAAAATGACAGAAACACTGAAAGGCATCCAAATTGACAAGTTCAAAAACTGTTTTGAGCAGTCGAAAAAGCATCTCTATAGTTGTATTACATCTAATGGAGTACTTTGAAGGTGACTGAAGTTGAAATATGTAAGAATAAATACACAATTTTTAATAAATAAATCATGGTGTTTTGGGGGGGGAGGTCCTCCCACGTATTAGTACTTCATTTTTTTTATATCACCAAATAATATTCTGTTGCATGGACATACCACATTTTGTTTATCCATTCATCAGTTGATGGATATTTGGGTTGTTTTCACTTTGAGACTATTATGAATAATGCTGCTACGAGCATGCACGTACAAGTTTTTGTGTAGATACATGTTTTTATTTCTGTTGGGGCCACTGCATAGTTTTGCCCTTAACTGGGTGTTGCTGTCTGTGGTTTCATGCCTGTTCCCATTATGTTGGACTTATGCTCTCCCACTCCACCCTATATCTGCTTCTCCTCCAGTGCACATTGCAGGTTCCACTGCCTTGCCTGTTGCACAAGCCAGAAATGTACACGTCATCCTTTGCACTTTCCTCAACTCCTCCATCCTCTACCCTGCTGTAGCCCATGTCTAGTCCAGTTGCAACTCAAGTATTCCCCCAGAGAAGCTTTGCTAGCACTCTAGAACCGGTCAGGTCATTCGTTCTTTGTACACTTTACTCCTCTGTTTATATTTGTAAGATTATTCGATTAATCACTGCTTGCTCACTATTTAGTTCAAGTGCTCAGCCTAGCGCCTAGTATACAGCAAGACTTGAAAGCCTCTCAAGATTGGATATGTATCACAATCTCTTTGTAACCTCTCACGTATCCAAATACACTAGTATTGTCAATAAAAATGTGGTAGCTCATGCCTGTAATCCCAGCACTTTGGGAGGCTGAGGAAAAAGGGATTACTTGAGCCCAGGAATTTGAGAGCAGCCTGGGCAACATAGCAAGACCTCACCTCTACTAAATAAATAAATAGACAAACAAATAAATAAACAAACAAATAAATAAACATCTGTAGTCCCAGCTACTCAGGAGGATGAGATGGAAAGATTGCCTGAACCCAGGATGTCGAGGCTGCAGTGAGCCATGATTACACCACTGCACTCCAGCCTGCGTGACAGAGTGATATCTCACCTAATTTTTAAAAAATTGACTTTACTTTTATCGTTTTCATGGTTTTTTTTGTTAAGGTATAATTTGCCTATAGTCAAATGCACCGGTTTTAGTGTACTGTTTTGTGAATTTTGACAAACGCAAATAGTCACATAATCACGACAATTAAGAGATAGAACAAATCACCCCCCCACCAGATTTCACTGTGATCCTTTGTAATCAATTCCCCACCTCAGTCATATTTCCCAACACCCTCTGATCTGTGGTTTTCCGTTTCTATAGTTTTGTCTTTTCCAGAATGTCGTATAAATGTAATCATATAGTATGCAGCTTTTTGATTCTAGCCTTTCTTGCATTTTGCATAATACTTTTGAGATTCACCCATGTTATTAAAAAAGTTTATTTCTTTCTCTTTTTAAAATTTATCTTTAGAATGGACCCAGTGGCTCAGCCTGTAATCCCAGCACTTTGGGAGGCTGAGGTGAGTGGATTGCCTGAGCCCGCCGGTTCGAGACCAGCCCGGGCAACTTGGTACGACCTCATCTCCATAATAAATACATTTTTAAAAAATTAGCCGGGCGTGGTAGTGCACGCCTATAGTTCTGGCTACTTGGAAGACTGAGGCAGAAGGATCGCAGGAGCCCAGCAGGTCGATGCTGAGGTAGCCGTGAGAGTGCCACTGCACTCCAGCCTGGGCGACAGAGTGAAACTCCAACTCAAAAAAATTTATTTTTAATTAATTATTTTTTTCTTCACATTACAGGTGATGTGCTGATGTGGTAATAAGGGTTGAGAGAGGCACATTTTTCACACGCATGTAAAAATCCTGTCGAAAGGATCACTCCTTTTTATTGTTGAGTAACGTTCCATTGTATGGATGAGCTATACTTTGTTCCCCAGAAGAACATTTGGGATGTTCCCAGTTTGGGCGATTATGAATAAAGTCTGCATAAACATTCATGTACAGGTTTTTGTGTGAACTAAGAATTGTTGGGTCATTTGATAAGTGTGTATTTAGCTTGGTGAGTAACTGTCACGCTGTTTTCCAGAGGATTGTATCATTTTGCATTTCCCCCTGCAACACGTGAGTTCCAATTGTCCCATATTCTCAACAGCACTTTGTATTGAGAGTTCTTTATGTACTTACTCTGGATTCAAGTCCTTGATCAGATATGTGATTTGCAAATTGTTTTGTTTTTTTTTTCAATCTGAGACTTTTTTTTTGGCAGTGTGTTTTATTTTTTAAATTTTTTATTTTAAATATGTGGGGTACAATTCAGGGTTAAGTATACAAACGTTCATTATGCAGGTCCCCTTGTAGATGAAGTGTGCACCCCACCCCTTGCAGTTTCCCACTACTGCCAATTCCTTTTTTATAATATTATGATAATTTTTCAAGGTCCACTTATGAGTGAGAACATGTGATACTCAGTTCGTTTCTGTGATAGATCACTCAGTAGTACAGCCTCTAAGTCCATCCAATTTGCTGTGAAGTTCATAATTTTGTCCTTATTTATGGCTGTGTAATATTGTTTCATTTTTTTTACAGTGTCTTTCAAAGAGCAGAAGTTCTTAATTCTGATGAAGACCGATTTATCAAAAATTTGTTTTCTGGTATGGACCATGTTTTTGGTTTCATTTCTAAGTAGACTTTGCCTAACCCAAGGTTACAAAAATTTTCTCCTAGAAATGTTATATGTTTAGGTTTTATATTTGGGTCTTTGGCCCATCTTTACTTCTTTTGTATTTTGTAAACTTTTCATCTGCTTTAGACCTCAAACCTAATCTACCCGTTACTTGTCTATGTTGCCCTCTAGACTTTAAGCTTTTTGAGGGCAGAGATTGTGTTTTATCATGGTCAGCATTTGCGCAACCTTGAGAGCAAGCATCCCCTTAAATTTTGAGCCCTATGCCCTTCAATTTCTCCCTCGGTCCTGGTCCATTTTTGTTCATGCTAAAATGTTCACAACACCACGTATCATGTCTCTCAGTTTAGATACAGTATAGATGTTACTGAAATTTAAAAATGAGATCTTAGAATGGTTTTAGGGCTGCTTTATCCCATTGAAAAGTAAGAGAAATTAGCACAACTAAGAAAAATCATCTCTGGCCATTCAAAAGGCACTGAATGTATGAGGCATACTTACCATGTGCCTCACTTGAATGCCTCCCACCGACCCAGACCTCCAGAAAGTTGCTTATTCGCGTGGCCTTCTTTTAACGGTGTTTAACACATCACCCAGAAACCAGGAATGCAGAGTTGTGTGACTATCCGAAGTGCTCTGGCAGTATGTTTTTAAAATTTGGATCCATATTCTGGTAGAAAGCAGCCATGGACAGAAAAATAATTTGTGAGTCCCATAAGTGGAAAGGCAATTTTCTACCTGCAGTCAGAGAAGGGCAAGATATGTAAAGACAAGGGTCTTTTGCAGGGCTGTTTCCTTCCAGATGTACCTCCCCTCCCCAAGCCCACCCCCCGAGTATGAATGTGTTTTCATGTAACATTCATTTTCCGGCTACTGGGAGAGAAGGGAAGGAGACTTTCTCCATGCAAGGGTCAGTTTCAGAAATTCAAGGAAAACTCCTTCCATCTGGAAGTTGACTTCCTGACCTGTTTTCAGAATGTTTTACAGAAGATACCCCTGTATCAACAATAAAGGACAACAACATCCTAGGACAACAAAGCAGCAGATTTAGAAGCATCTTGCTGTCTTTAGAGAAGGAATCTCTCAGGTGTGCTAGGTGTGCATAGATAGATGCTCCCTCGTGCCTCTGCTGATGTGTTTTGGCAGAAAAGAAACGGTGATCAAAAAAGGACAAATTAATGTCTTACCTCTTCTTAGGTCACACTCCCAATGAGGGCCTGCAGAATGTTAGGTCAGGCCCGCTGAGGGTGTTGGTGTCTGGTGTGCAATCCGATGCAAATAATTGCACAGAAGTTAGATTGGAAAATGCAGTTTATTTAGAAAGTAAATTAGAGAGAGAGAAGGAGAAAGAGGAGATTCACCTCCCCAAGGTAGGGAAGGGGACCAAAGTCAGGAAACATGGCAACGGCTCAAAGAGTACATGGCCATGCCAGAGTCTAGGAAGGCAATGGTGACTGGCTGCTCATGGTTGAATCCTTTTAATCCTTCTCTTTGATGGGGGAAGGTCATTAAGGTGATTGGGTGGTGGTCTGCTCCACATCATCGCGAAGGGGCAGGCAAGCACAGGTACTGATGTCAGGTGATGAACAGCAGGCAGATGGGTGGGTTAGTCACAAGATTGACGCCATGGTGGTGGGGTCTGCCTGTAATGTAGGTCGCGAAGGGCTGATTAAGCTAATTTAGATCTTACGGGTGGAGGCAAATACTTGAAATAGAAAAGCTAATTAGTACAGAACAAGCCAGGGATTGGGGTTGTAAAGCAAATATCAATTGCTACCTCTGAGAAACCAGTTCTGTTCCTGGCTAGTAATGAGAGGGTAAGAGCCGGCTCCGTGGCTCAGCCTGTAATCCCACGCTTTGGGAGGATGACGTGAGTGGATTGCCTGAGCCCGCGGGTTCGAGACCCGCCTGGGCAACTTGGTGAGCCCTCATCTCTACAATAAATCAAAAAATCAGCCAGGCGTGGTAGCGCATGCCTGTAATTCCGGCTACTCGGAAGGCTGAGGCGGAAGGATCGCCGGAGCCCAGCAGGTCGAGGCTGCAGTGGCCGGGAGCGGCCACTGCCCTCCAGTCTGGGAGACAGAGTGAGACTCCAACTCAAAAAAAAAAAAAAAAAAAAAATGAGAGGGTAAGTTAAGTGAGCTGCTAGAAAAACATGAGATTTAGGCAATGTGAAGATGGCTGCTCACTGGGTATATTAAATCCATGTCATGTCCTTTCTTTGGTATATATACAATTGTTTGGTATATATACAATTGCTATAATTGTATATTAAATCCTTGCTATGTCCTTGTTACCTCTGGAAAGATCTTAAAGAACATCAAAGCTTTGACAGAACATTTTGTCCTAGACTAAAAAGAATCTATTTAAATACTGTGGAGTTTTTTTTCTTTTGAAGTTAAAAGATTTAGAAATGGTGAGCATAAAGCTTAGTGATTTGAACTTAGACATCTTCTGAGAGTCAGAACAAACTCAACAGAATAAACTTTCTGACCTTGGCATTTGGTATTGTGCAAAAATAACCAATGACAGAAATTGGAACTGAGGTATCAGGATTTCAATTTTAATGTTAAAGCAGACATAGTCCCTTTCTAATGATTAATAATTAAAATAAACTTACTTTATACTTCTAAGGAACAACCTGATTTGGGCAGCACTTTTAAAATTCATTAATTTTAATTTATAAATTTTTTTTTATTTTAAAGATATGGAATATGATTTAAGGTTAAGTATACAAATGTTCATTATGCGGGTACACTTGATGAGGTGTGACCCTCTCCCCCCGCAGATTCCCACTACTGCCAATCCTGCCCCCCCGCCACCATCCCTGGCAATTTCCCACTACTGGCAATCAGTTCTTTGTCATAGCTCACTCAGTATTATAGCCTCTAAGTCCATCCAAGTTGCTGTGAAATTCATAATTTTGTCCTTCTTTATGGCTATGTAATATTCCACTGTGTATGTGTACCACTTTCTAAAAATCCAGTCCTCTTTTGATGGGCAGCACAGTTGATTCCATGTTTTTGCAATTGTAAACAATGCTACAATAAACATTCGTGTGCAGGAATCTTTTTCACAGAGTGATTTGAGTTCCTCCAGGTATATTCCCAGTAGGGGGATTGTGGGGTCATATGGAAGGATGATTTTTAGACCTTTTAGGAATTGCCAAACTGTTTTCCACAGAGGTGGTATTAGTTTACACTCCCACCAACAGTGTAGAAGTGTTCTATTTTCACTGCATCCTCTCCAGCATCTGTTGTTTTTTGAATTATTGATGATGGCCATCCTGACTGGAGTTAGGTGGTATCTCAGTGTGGTTTTAATTTGCATTTCTTTGATGACTAGTGAGGCTGAGCACTTTTTTCATATATCTGTTGGTGCTTGTATGTCTTCTTTTGAAAAGTGCCTATTCATATCTTTTGTCCACTTTGTAATGGGACTGTTTGTTTTTTCTTTTCGGCATATTTGAGTTCCTTGTAAATCCTAGGTGTTAGGCCTTTGTCAGATATACAGTTGGCAAATATTTTTTCCCAGTCTGTGGGCTGTCTCCCTGCTCTCTTGATGGTTTCTTTGGCTTTGCGGAAGCTTGTCAGTTTGATGAGCTCCCACTTGTATATCTTATCTCTTATGGCATGGGCACTTGGGGTTTTGATCGGGAATTGGTTGCTAGTTCCAATTTTCATAAGAGTGTCTCCTGCATTTTCTAAGGGTCTT
>CAUYQG010054230.1:0-11082 GCA_963574415.1 Tarsius wallacei | reverse complement strand
ACTGAAAAGAAAAGAAAAAAACAGCACCATTACAAATTGCGCAAAAATATGAATAGACACTTCTCAAAAGAATACATACGAGCAGCCAACAGATACATGAAAAAATGCTCAACCTCACTAGTAATCAAAGAAATGCAAATTAAAACCACACTGAGATACCACCTAACTCCAGTCAGGATGGCCATCATCAATAACTCAAAAAACAATAGATGCTGGAGAGGACGTGGGAAAATGGTCAAATATTTTAAATGAGTGGTTACACATTTTTTTATACTCTCTGCAGATATATGCCTTTCTTTGTATATAAACCAAAAGACTTGACTTATGCATTCAAAATGCAAACAATAATACTATAAATACAGAATATAAATGGGGATTGCCTATAAAAATGACATTTAAAATTTTAGAATATCTGATTTTCAGAAGTTATAAAGATGCTCAATGATATTCAGTATGATTGCAGAGTCTGAGCTGTTCAAAATGTATTAAGGAGAGTAGAGAGAAACTCAGCAAACAGAGTTTTCATGGATCGCATGACACTGCTTTTACTTTCTTTGCAATCATCATCCAAGTAAAATTTTATATGTACAACAAACTCCACATAACCTAATTGCTCTCCAGGGTAGTAAAATAACCAAGCAGTGAATCCACCAAATCAGTTCAGTGAGTTTCATTTAAACCATACATACACTCCTAAAAAGTGACTCACAGCACAGGAAATTAATTGACTAGTCATGAAAATACAACTCTTAATGACCCAGTGCTAGTACCTGCAATTTCATGCTGTGTATACATATTTGCACACACATGTGCACATGTTTTATAACAAGAACATAAAAAATTCAAACTGAAATGCCTAAGTAATTTTTAGCTAGCTTTTGCCAAGCTGAAAACTGGTCAGAAAATGAAAGTTAAGACCTTTAAATTGGTGAAAATGCCAGCAAGTCAATTTTTACTTTGAATAATCAGAAATGAATTAATTCAAGTAATGACTCGCTATCCAGGTTGTCTAGCATAAGTGATAGAGTTTTTATGTGAAGCAGACCAAAGGAAGAGTTTGTTTTTGTTTTTTTATTAATTGTATAACTGACTAATTCTTAGAAAACTCCCTTTCTCAACCACAGATCTATCATCTAAATCAAGGGTCCCCATTGGTCCTATTAAGAACCAGGCTGCACAACAAGAGGTGAGCAGCAGGCAAGCTATCAAAACTTCATCTGTATTTACAGCCACTCCCAATCGCTGGCATTATCACTTGAGCTCCCCTCTGTGTCACATCAGCACTGAAAAGCTTGCTTTCATTTTTAATACCCTATCTTTGTAAAGCAAGATTATCTGCAGTGACAGCAACCAAGACAAAATTATGGAGTACACTGGACATAAGCAACACACTTCAGGTGTCACTGTCTCCTATCACCCCCACATGGGACCCTCAAATTGCCGGAAAACAAGCTCAGGGCTCCCACTGATTCTGAAATATAGTAAGTTGTATAATTATTTCCTTACATGTTTCAATATAATAATAGTAGAAATAAAGTGCACAATAAATGTAATGCACTTGAATCATCCCCAAACCATTCTCGTCCCTCCTACTTCGTGGAAAAAGGGTCTTCCATGAAACTGGTTCCTGATGCCAAAAAGGCTGGGGGCCACTAATCTAAATAGTTCGCAACATCCCCAAAAGAAATGAAAGTGGCAGGCTTCACACTCCTTAATTTGCCTCCTTCCAAAGGTAAAGTTAATGGACTTAAGTTAACCATACAGGGTATTGTAAATTGAATATTGTATCCTTAGATGTCCTAGATAATTTAATGCATTTCAACAAATATGAGGTTGGGAAACATAATAAGGGAAATTTCTGGTACTAATTTAAACAGTATCTTTCCACATTTCTTGTACATACTACAGTATACCCTTTGATATTTGTCAACTCACAGATGTTTCAGGGAAGAGATAGGGGTCCCAACCTGTCTAAAGAATGTGGAGTCAAAGGTTCAATATGCTGCTGGGAACATTCATATTAAATGCAATAGTCATTTCTAAGTAATTCCATCATGAAATATTTTTAAATATCAAAAAATGGAACGGACATAAATAAAAGTAAATCTCAAGTAAAATGACCTAATAGTGATTATTTTTATTATCATAATCATCAAGGTTCAATTTACAGAACAAAACAGTTGACTATGTCTAGTGAGTATTTTAACATCTGTTTAATTTTTCATTATATATATATATATAGAAAGAGAGAGAGAGAGACTAGAACACAATACAAATTTGATTTGGATATTAGAATTACCTGTTTAAAATTATTAACATTACAGTTTTTATAAATGGAAAGGTAGTGATGGTGATGATTGTTACATTATCATCAATATTGAGTTTCACAAAAAACTGTGCTAAATACTTTTATCATGGCATCTTATGAAGCCCTTATTATTATAATCATTTTATGTATAAGGAAATTGATTCTTAGAGAGGTTAAATAGCTAGTACAAGGTCATCCTGCTAAGAAATGAGGGATAAATTTAAACTTGGATTTCAAAGGTTATCTAAGCTTATTCTTTTGACCACAGCATTGTATTATTTCCTGTAGCTAGAGAATAATATAAAACACAGTGTCCAAAAACTAGAAATCATTTAATTTCTTATGTTTAGGGTAGAGGGCTGATAATAACCTTGGCAGGAAAATTATTGTCAGATTCCTTATTGTTGATGGTTTTAGTAAAAGAGAAAATGTCTTTGATGTTTCCCTTTTATGTGGTGTCTGGTACTTGGTTTATATTCATGATCTATATGCAACCTCTTTGAAAATTAACAAAATGATAAAAAGTTTCTTTTTGGAAGCATTATCACCTCCAAATGTGTTTGTAAACATTTCCCAACATCATTTGAAGAATAAGAAGAAAGTAAACACAGATAATACAGAAAAAAATAATGATTTTTAAAATAAATAAATACTTGATTATTTGATTTAGCATGACATTTTTTGGATTCATTGCATGTGTTTCATTCTGCTGGCAATCAAGATTAGTTCTAAAGGAAGGTTCACAATGGTGTTTGGCACATTCTCCTGTTCAATAGCTCTGATGATATTTATAATTATGTGTGGAATAAATTGTATTACACTAGTAAATATTTAAGTGCATTTAAAAAAAATGATAGAACTAATTTAAGCATTTTTGGCCTCTAAATTTACAACCAACAAATATGCAATTTTCTAAGTAGAATAACACACACCAGGGAGTAATATTTGAAATAACTGTGAATTTTGGTCTCTGGATGTTCTTGGCCTTTGCTCATATGACTCACCACACCTTCTAGGCATGCAATTATCTCTTAACACCTCACAACCTGTCATGCAGTATGCCATTCTTTAAATGAGAATTGGCCTCAAGTATCATTATATACTTAGATCTTAATAATTTTTTTAAAAAAGCATCAACCAGTAATTTCTGAGGGGAAAAACATATAAATTATATTATTTAAAATATATCTTTTCTTTAATAAAACCTAACTTTCACAATTCTATTCATAAATGAAATGATCCTTTAAGATCACTTAACTCCTATAATTAAATTGCAAAAGTTGAAAATGTTCAACTTAAAATTCAACCTAAAATTCAAAGCTGTATTATAAAGGTTTGTATTGCATTTGTTTTACTGCATCTGCTAGAGAATGCATCACAAAATCCTTTATAGATATTTAGATGAAGCTCTCCACTAGAAATGAAAAAGGAATGCAGCTAATCTTGGGCTTTCATTGGTTTGATTACCATTTCAAATCTAAATGGGTGGATGATAATTAGTGGGTGTGGAATAACCAGTACTGCTCAAGAAGCAATTGCCTTGACTGAAAATCAAAGTTTCCAAAGAAGCTCAGTAAACTCCAAGAGACAATCCATTTAATCTTACACACCTCTCTGCCATAATCTTAAAAGAAGCAGATGTGCTAAAAAGCCAGCGAGAATATGATTAATATTTCTTAGGGTTCAAACAGAAATAGAATCTCTAACACTTCACTGCCCATATTTTTCACAATGAATTATTGTAGCATATAAGGTACACAAGCATACCAATTTTGGAATTTTTCATCTCAGTAAAGCAAAAGCTTTAAAGTATAGTTAAATTAAAGAAGGGATGACTTTTATTTAAATGTTAAAAAAGAAGAGAACAAAAATATTTCCTAGACATTGCAGTAAATGCATTTATAATTATGCATGTCTAGTTGGTTGTCCATTCCATATGATATATCAAATCTTCACAATTTTAAAGATCATTGGTCAGAAACACTAGCAATAATTAAAAATTAGGGAAATGTGAAATAAAAAAGAATGAATTAATTAAACTGGAATCTATTTTAACAGACCTCCATTTAACCAAGTCATTGAATTAACCAAAAGTTTACATTTCTTCTGCTAGACTTACTGATGGTTCAACATGGCCTGCTGAAAGGTCTTAACTAGAAAGCTGCTCTCTATATTGGAGTTGAATTGTATGTTTTTGTGGATTAAGAATAACTGCAAATTTTCTGGATACTTCATTGGAGAGGTAAAGACGTTTACTCTGTTGAATTTGGGTGGTCTCTGTGGCTGCTTTGCCTAATGCTTTAACTAATAAATATAATGTGGCAGAAGAAATGCCATGCTAGTTTCCAGAGCCAGGTCTTAAGATATAAGAAACATACATTTCCTGTTTTTTATATCATTCACTCTAATACACTGAGCTGCCACGTGAGAATTTCAATAATCCTGAGTCTACCATGCTAGAGAGGTCACATATTGATGTTACAATTAATAGATTTAATTGACCCAAGTCTTCCTGTTGTCCCTACGAAAGCAACATACAAGTAAACAGAGCTGTCTTATATTCTTCTGACCAGCTCATCTGCCAGCTCAGTACCACTTCACGATCACAGTTGATACAACATGGAGTAGAAAATCACCCAGAAGACTCATGCCCAGATTCAGGATCCACAGAATCATTAGATATAAAAACTGACTGCTGTTTTTGGCAACTACATTTTGGAATAAATTGTTACATAGCAATAGATAACTGGAACATGCTTACTAAGAATTAACTGTGATTGTTCCCATTTCTGCTCATGTAATGTCCTAATAAAAGTATATACTACATAATTAGATGATATCTATGAGTGCAAAATAAAGCAATGTATTATTTCTATAAAACTCAATTGAATTCCTGGGGTGAAACTCAGTAAAAGTGAGTTGAAGAAAAAAACAAAGCCTTTGGGAGAAGGATATTAGAAAAGTATTGAAAAAATCTCTTCCCAGAATGTTTTGCCTCTGTGTTTTCTCCACTACACAGAAACCAAAATGTACAAGTCTATAATCTGAACCTCAAACTTCCCTTAATTTTATGATCTCCTACTATTCTCTGTCTTGTAATAACAACAGTTCTCATTGTTATTCCCTGAACGCACTCCCACCTGAGAATCTTTTTTCTACTTATTTCCTCTACCTGGAAAAATTCCCCCTTAGATACCTAGTTGGCTTCGAGTCTTGTTCAAATCTCATCTTCTTCATGAAACTCATCATGACAACTTATCTTATGCTACTTTCCAGGCCTTGGTACTCTTAATTTTTCTTACCCCATCACTTTCATTTTCCATATCCTTTCCATATGAGCCCATCCATTCTATAACACATATAGCCTGCTAGTATACAACATAATTTATGAACCTGCCAAATTATTACAGTCCCGATTGTGGGGAGTAAGAGAGCTTCCACTCTGAAGCGGATCACAAAATAGACAATTTAGAAGCATATGGGAGTTATGCAGTGAACAAAACACCAAAGGTTTTCAACTATATTTCAGACTATAACGGAGAACTCAAGGTTGTCATCAAAAGCAGTAACAGGGAGCTAAATGCTGAAGTCAGCAAGTATAAGGCAAAGAGCATACATTTCATTTTTAATTGTGTCTCCATACATTCCTTATGTTTTTGCTACTAATGGACTTCTCAATAATGTATTTATACAAGATATTGCTCTTTTTTTCAATTTTAGCTGAAGGAACTGAATCCTTATTTTGCTATCACATTTTTATATGTATTTTCTTTAAAAGATACAAAAGCGATCTAATATATCCACTGAATCTCAATAGTGGTATTTTTATTTGGATATGAGAGATACCTAAATACTACAGATGCCAGTCGTGATCTCTGCCCTCAGGCAACTTATCATCCTGTGAACTTGGATGTAAATCTTGTCTGGGGTCAAATCCTAGCTCTAAGATTTAATTACAATCTTAAGCAAGTTATTCAACTTTTCCAAACCCCAATTTCATTGCCTATAAAAGGGAACTGGCTTATATGTCAATCGTTCCTCAATAAAGTAGTTTTGAAAATAAAAAAATAAATCATATCTGAAGAAAAAAATAAGTGGTAGGAACTTCTTGTATGATAATTAAATAACAAAAACCAAAACAAAGTGTCATGCATGAGACATGGTCCAAGTTAGGAGCTAAAATGTATCTATCGCTGTTTTTATTTTCCTGAAATGACTTATTATTTCCAGAGAATACGAGAGAGAGAATAAAACCAACTGGAAATGTTTTATTTTAGCAGTACACCATGTCTTAAGATTATCAAAATGTTAGAACAGAACTTTGAAAAAAATGATCAAATAGACTTGCTATGTTTGCAGGCTTTAATTTTTTTATTTAAATTTTTATTATTAGACTTTTAAAAATATATAGTTAAGGGATTTTACAGCTATTAGCTTTCCCATTTATTAATGAGAAAATAATAGTGGCTTATTAAGAGATACACTGAGAGTTTGTGATGTGTTTTTTTCTCAGAAAGAATTGCATTTATACTGTATGCATATATGTATTAAAGTGTGCTGAAACCCTTTGGAGATTTTTACGTGTGGAATATACTAGTAACTTAGTAATTTGCTGTAGGAAATAGGTAAGTCACATACAGAAAACCACTAAGATGAGTTGCTGTAAGACAGAGAAGGGTATTACTGTTAAATGTATTGCCATTTTATGGTCATTCCAAACATTAAAAGCTGCTTCATTCGAGCAATCATATTACTATCATAATTCACTAGAAAATCTAGTCTTTCATTCCTTCCAATAAACAGTTGCTCAAAGCAGATGTACAAAAAAATACAATGGGATATGGTTTCGAAATTAATGAAAATTTAAAAAGTAGCAATCGCAGAAGGCAATATATTTTAAAAACTGCACATTATGGCAAGGGGAAATTTTAGCAGTATTTAACTTGGTTCCATATTGTTTCAATTTAAAAATGTAGATGGTGCTGCATTTACTATGCACACTTGATTCAGACTTAAACTTTTCGGGCCACAAATCATTTATATTTCAGAAAAAGAAAATGTGGTTTACAAAACTGTATTTCCCACAAGAGACACTAAACAAACTGTTTTTGTTTTTATTTATCTCCTTAATGTTATGCAATATTTCAAAAAGGAGTACAATATTGTAGATTAAAAAAATTCTAAAATATGTAAAAACAGGGATATATCAATTAGCCTAATGGAGTAATACCTAAAATGTATTTAAGACTTAAAATTGAAATATATAATTGGCATAAAACAATACACTGAGAAAATGTTGGTTCAGAGGAATTCTGTTAAAAGCTATTTGCCACATTATAAAGTTAAAACTCACATCTTTGCCTTGTTGTAAAATTAAATTTTACCCATCAATTTTTCATCAATTACTATTTATCTATACTTGTGATAATTCAAATCCACAGGGATCTCTCAAAGGTAGCATAGTAATTGTTTTCTCTTTTAATAGATGGAAGACAATGGCAGAAAGGTGCAAAATTGTCAGTATTCACTAGATCATATGATGCAAACAATGTGGCTAATTGATAAAAAGCAAAGGTAATTCTGACATACTGCTTCTTCTGGCTAGTTTATTTCTAAAGGTATAGTCAAGAATCCTGCTAAAAAATCCATTGTGTTATTTTCTTTCCACATTTTTCTTTCAAGCATTCTATTTTTTTTAAGTTAGTTTTCCTTTGAGCACTAATAACTTCAGAGGAAAAAATAATACTTAAAAAAACTCCAAGAAAAAAATTAGTAGCAATGTTCAAAGTCAGGTCTGAGAGCTTCTGGAGCTTTTCAATTAGGGGCATCTCCTCAGTCTTTGAATTCACCTTAAATCAGTCTATAAACAATAATTCTGAATCTTTCTTACTCCCGGCACAAAGATAAAATGTTTGATTTATCCTGGATTTTGTTTTGATAAAAAACACGAGAAAAAAGGAGGCAAAGACATGTTATATATTCCTGGATCCCATTTTTCCCTATTAAATTTTGCTACCAATTGCAATTACCTTTGTTTGTAGGAGTTTATTTGTCTTTGTATTTGTTTTTTCCTTTGTACATCAACTCCTTTTATGGGGTATTTTGCAAACTCATTATATTACCCTTTTAGAATATGGTCAAAGACAAGCCCACATTATAACCCAATCATCATTTTAAAGAGAATATTAGAATTGCTTGTGTACAGTTTAAAAGAATATCTTTTCTAACCTTTCACTTATCAAAAGAAAGAGAAAACAAGGGCATTCTTATTTTTAGTGATTTAATTACATTTTCTTAGACATATGATTTTTTTCATCCAATTTAACAAAGTTATCAGAAAGGTGGCCTGATTACATATCATCTTTCTTATTTAAAAATTACAATTGGAAAACTAACATTGACTTCTGCTTGTATTCTAAAATTCTCCCCATAGATTTACACATCTCTTCTGGTTCAGGGCTAGTAACAATTTCAACTTTTCCCTTCCTTTAATAAAAGCAATACTCCTCTGTTTTAAAAAAATAAATGCCTTTATGTTTTGGGCAGACAAAATTCTCATTTGATTTTTGCTTTCCTCTTCTGTTGACCCAAGCTGTTAATAATCTTCATAATACCAATCATTATTGCAATTCAGAGACAGACTATGTTTATAAGCATTTCAAATGCAGATGCTGCCAAAGGAGGCTCAGAACATGTAAAAACATGCAGTCACTTGGAACCAGTGTTGTCCTCAAAGTCTTTGAGACTCTCTGAAACATTAATTAAATACCCTGGTAAATAAATATACTACCTAGTGGCAAGAATAATTGGCTGCCTATGGTCAAATATTTTACTATTTTCACTTTTATTTTCTTTCTAAACAGAAGGTCTGGACAACATCAAGGCCTTAGCCAAATAAATAACAACGATAATGAAAACAGCAAGCATCCATTGTATTAATAAAATCACAAAATACAAATACATCAAATTAAAAAGAATCCTCTTTCATCTCAGTGCTCACCTGAGCAGCAATGGAAAGAGAATCATTTATCTTTATGCTCTTCATTAAAACAAAGATTTCACTAATGACCTGAAAAGGTAAGGAGTACTACTTACAACACTGCCACTGTATGCACTGGCAGCTAAAGTGTCCTAACAATTTCGGAGCTCAAATACTTTACGGCTTTGGAATTCAAGGATGAATAAAATAGGATCCCTGTCTTAAAAAAGTTTACATATAACTAACATGCATATGGCATGTACTGAGTAGATGACAGAAAAGTTGCATTTAGCCTTAAATGAAGGAAGATTAATTGAAGGAGATAATACTTAAAAGATAAACAAGAGAGCCAGGTTGAACATAAAATAAAGTTGAGGGAGGGAAGAATGGTTGTTTTAAGAATAGCTTGTCGGGAGGAAGATGGTGGCACAGTCAGTCTGACTATGCAAGTCCCAGGGTCGGAGAGTGAATGCATGGAAAATCTTGCATACATTACAGTGAATAAGTGGGCATGTGAGTGGTTGACTGAGTGGGGGTTCGGGAGCAAGTGACCAGGGCTCTCCTGGTGAAGCGGCTGGTGCCGCAGCTGCTTTGCTTGGTCCCTAGCACTTCCTGGGACTCAGAAGCCGAGCACCATTTTTAAAAAAATCAACAAAGACCTTCCCAGGAAGAAGCGACCAGGAGAGATTGCCAGCTCCAGCCTATGCTTCAACACTGCAGCGGGAGACACTGCTGGCTCCAGGCTCTGCCTCACCACAGCAGCACCTGGCCAGACACTGGCAGCAATGGCTGTGGAGGGACCATAACAAGGCAGCCTAGAGGCAGAGACCCACTAGAGAAGACAAAAGAGGCACCCTGCCGCCATCTTAAAAACTGGGCAGGAAGGTGCTCTGGCTTGCTCACTATGGAGCAACAGACCTGATCTCTGTGATCAGCAGATTAATTACTCAGGGATTGATCATGACCCAGAGGAAATATCTCCAGAGGGAAAAGTTGAGTGTTGAGTCTCAGGTGCCCCACCCCCTACCCTAATTCAACCTTGGAACAAAGGGTTTGGCCAGAAAAGGACAAGGAAGGCCTCCAAATAGATCAATGGTGAGTCTGGGGCTGACACAACTGTCTCCTCCTAGCAATACTCTGAAGGTCAGACCCACACAGCTGGGGCATGACTGAGAGGGATGAACTTAGGCAGAGTCTGGACATCAGTCACAACAGGAGGAATCTAATCCAGAATAAGCCTGGCTGGGATGCCCCATACCCCCTGCCAGTACCTGGGGAACAGACAACGCCACACCTCCCCACTGGAGGGGTTCATCCTGACCACACAAGAGTGGGAAGGGAAGAATGAAGCCCCAGCCACCCTCACTGCCCCTTCCTCCTTTCCTGGGTCAGACACTGGGGAGATTGTGAATAAGGCTGAAGCTCTGGAGGAGACAGCAGAGGCAGCAGAGAGGAACAATTATAGAACCTGTCACAAGAGGCCAGTTTTCTTATTTTTATTTTTTGTCTTTTTTAAAATTTTTAAATATTTTTCCTTGGCATATGAATGTGTATGTGAGGTTTCAGTCTGCATCCCTTTTTTCTTCTTTTGTTTTTTGTTTTCTGTTTATGTGTATACATGAATGGTTGTTCATCTTTCTTTTCAATGTTTGTTTGTTTTCTCTTTGCTACACTGGAAATTATCTGTGGTCTTCCATATTTTTTTTATCATTTATGACATATTTCTTTCTTTTTTCTTTAATTCTGTTATTCAGTAGCAGGGGAGAGGCCTTCACTTCTGATTTTTTCTCACCCC
>CAUYQG010054229.1:0-20274 GCA_963574415.1 Tarsius wallacei | reverse complement strand
TACACAAAAATCAACTCTAAATGGATCAAAGACCTAATCATAAAACCTCAAACTATAAGAATCTTAGAAAATGCAGGAGACACCTTTACGGAAATGAAAATAGGCAACCAACACTGGATCAAAAGTCCATGCCATAAGAGTTAAGACAGGCAAGTGGAACCTCATCAAACTGAAAATTTTCTGCAACGCAAAAGAAACCATCAAGAGAGCAAGGAGACAGCCCACAGACTGGGAAAAAATATTTGCCAACTGTATGTCTGACAAAGACCTAACATCTAGGATCTACAAGGAACACAAATGTGCCAAAAGGAAAAAAATAAAAGCAAAAACAAAAAAAAACAGCCCCATTACAAAGTGGGCAAAGGACATGAATAGACCTTCTCAAAAGAAGACGTATGGACAGCCAACAGACACATGAAAAATTGTTCAGTCTCACTTATCATTAGAGAAATGCAAATAAAAATCACATTGAGATATCACCTAACTTCAGTAAGAATGGCCATCAATAAAACAGAACACAACAGATGCTGTCAAGAATGCAGAGAAAAGTGAATGCTTCTGTACTGTTGGTGGGAAGGCAAACTAGTTCAACCTCTATGGAAAACAGTGTGGTGAATCCTAAAAGAACTAGAAATTGACCTTCCATATGACCCAGCAATCCCCCTCCTGGGAATATACCCAGAACTTAAATCACTCTACAAAAAAAAAAAAAAAATACCTCCACACACATGTTTATTGCAGCACTATTTACAATAGCAAAAACCTGGAACCAACCATGCTGCCCACCAAAACTGGACTGGATAAAAAAAATTTGGTACATATACACAATGGAATATTACACAGCCGTAAAGAAGAACGAAATTATGAACTTCACAGCAACTTGGATGAACTTGGAGTCTATAATATTCAGTGATTTATCACAGAAACAACTTAGTACTACATATTCTCACTCATAAGTGAACCCTGAACATATATGACAATACTAGATTGACAGTAGCTGGAAACTGCCAGGGGAGGTGTGTGGGGAACGCAACATCAATAAGGGTACCTGATCTCAAAGCAGATGAAGTGGGGACCAAAGGAAGACCAAACTACCTGACAATTACCTAATTCTGAATTGTACCCCACATCTTTAAATTTTTTTAAGTTATACATAATTAATGTACACAACTTGATGAGTTTGAAAATAACTATCCAAGCCGGGCTCAGTGGCTCAGCCTGTAATCCCGCGCTTTGGGAGGCTGAGGTGAGCGAATTGCCTGAGCCCGCAGGTTCGAGACCTACCTGGGCAACTTGGCAAGACCTCATCTCTACAATAAATCAAAAATTAGCCAGGCGTGGTAGCGCGTGCCTGTAGTTCCAGCTACTTGGAAGACTGAGGCAGAAGGATCACAGGAGCCCAGCAGGTCGAGGCTGCGGTGGCCGGGAGCGGCCACTGCACTCCAGTCTCGGTGACAGAGTGAGACTCCAACTAAAAAAAAAAAAAAAAAAAAAAAGAAAAGAAAAGAACTATCCACTCATGAAACCATCATCACAATCTATGCCATAAATCTTTTTATCACAGTCAAAAATTTCCTCTCATTTCCTTATTATTTTTATTATTATTCAATGATAATTTATAAGATCTATTATCTTAGCAAATGTTTAAAGTATACAATGCAGAATTATTAACTATAGATACTATGCTATACTGTGGATATCTAGGACTTACCTTGTATAATTAAAAATGTGAACCCTTTGACTAATATCTCTCTGTTTACTACTTCACCCAACCCCTGACAACTAAATTTGACTATTGCAGATTTATTGTATAAGTGGTATCATGGAATATTTGTTCTTCTGAGCCTGGTTTATTTCACTCAATGTCCTAAGTTTCATTTAGATTGTTGCAGATGGTAAGATTTCCTTCTTTTTTTAAAGTTGAATAATATTCAATTGTATGTATATACTTTATTTTCTTTATCTATCCATTCATCTATGGATATTTTGGTTGCTTCACCTCTTGGTACCTACAAATAATGCTTCAATAAACATAAGAGTACAGATTTTAATTCTCTTGTATATATATATCCAGAAGTGAAATTAATGGATCATGTGATAGTTCTAAATGTAGTTTTTGAGACATTTTCAAACTGTATTTCATACTGGCTATATCAATTTACTTTCTCACCAACAGTATACAAGAATTCCCCTGTTCCCACATCTTTGCCACCATTGATATTTTGGGTTTTTATCTGTTTACTTTTGGTGAAAGACATACTAACAGGTGTACAGTAATATCTCATGACTGTAATTTTCATTTCCCTGATTATTAATGATGTTGAATATTTTTTCATATACTTATTGACCATTTGTATGTCTTTTTCTGAGAAGTATTTATTCAGTTCCTTTGCCCATTTTTAAACCAGGATTTTTTTTTTGTTATTGAGTTATAGGAATTCCTTATTTATTTTTTATATTAACCACTTTATTAGATATATGGTTTGCAAGTCTTGTCTCCATTCAGTAGGTGTCTTCACTCTCTTGATTATTTCCTTTGCTGTGAGAAAAGCTTGTTACTTTGATGTAATCCCATTTGTCTATATTTGGCTTTTGTTGTCTATGTTTCTGCTGTCATATCTAAGAAATTATTGTCAAGGCCAGTCTCCAAAAGCTTTGTTCCCATATCTTCTTCTAGGAGTTTTATGGTATCAGGTCTTATGTTTAAGTCTAATTCATTTTGAGTTGAGTTTTTTTATATGATGTAAGATTGGGGACCAGTTTCTTTCTTTTGCACTGGATATCCAGTTCTCCCAATACCATTCATTTCTTCCCCATTGTGTGTTCTTGACACTCTTGCCAAAGATAGGTTGACTGTAAAGTGTAGTTTATTTTTAAGCTTTCTAGTCTGATCTATTGGTCTATATATCTGTTTTTATGCCAGTACCATACTGTTTTCAGCATTGTAATTTTGTAATATACTTTGAAATCAGAAAGTATGATGTGTCCAGATTTATTCTTCCTGATCAAAAGAGGTTATTTTGGATCTTTTGTGGTTCCATATAAATTTTAGGGTTTTTTTTTTTAATTTCTATTTTAAGGCCAGGCACAGTGGTTTAGCCTGTAAACCCAACACTTCGATAGGCTGAGGTGAGAGGATTGCCTGAGCCCTAGGTTTCAAGACCAGCCTGGGCAACTTGGTGAGACCTCGTCTCTACAATAAATCACAAAAATTAGTTGGGCATGGTGGCGTGCATCTGTAGTTCCAGTTACTTGGAAGACTGAGGTGGAAGGATCGCCTAAGCCCAGCAGGTCGAGGCTGCGGTGGCCATGAGCATGCCATGGCATTACAGCTTGGACAACAAGAGTGAGACTCCAACTCAAAAAAAAATTATATTTTAAAAGTCATCAGAATGTTGATAAGAACTGCATTTAATCTGTTGACTGCTTCAGGTAGTAAGGACATCTTAACAATATCAATCCTCCAATCCATGAACATGAGATGTCTCCCAAGTACTCCCACTTATTCTCATACTTCTAAACTTAATTGATTGACACTTCATTAATTAATATGATACACTCTTTTGTTTATCAGATATCTGAAACTGTTTCAAATTAACAGTCAGTGTGAGATATTTTCTAAATTCCCACTTAGCAGGTACAATTAATACTATCTGAAGGATAGGCTTTATATGCCTTTTGTTTTACAATTTTAGGTAGGGAAGTGTTCTCCTCTTAGACATAATATCCATCACAATAATACGTTCAGGTAAAGGAGATACAGTCACTCAATATAAAGTTTGCTCAAATATTCCCATTTTAATCTAACCTTTTACCTTATTCCTATCAACCAAAGCATCTCTATATTTCATTGTAATTGTAGTACCTATTAGGACTTGACCAACAGGGCTTGAAAACACAGTTTATTGGGTTCCATGTCAAAGAGCTCAAGAAAGACTTTTTTCCCCCTTCTTGTCCATTTTATTCACACATGTGCATTTGGTCTTGGGTCCTAGCTAATAGTCAGACCAAAAGGCCCTGACCCCTTCATGAATCTTTACTCTTATTAATTTGCCAGAACATTGCCCCTGGTAACTTGAGATCAGAATTGTTGTTATCATTTTTCCTTCTGACTTTTTAAGCTACTCCAAACTAGAATAAATATAAATTTGCCTAGGATCTTTCAATGTTGGGGGACAAGGAGTGGCTTCCATCTTGTCCACCAAATTTCCAAAGACATTTGTTCACTAGCATCTCATCAATATTCATTTTAATCATTCCATTTTTTAATAACGATTTAAACATATCCAACTTGCTGGGATGAACACCTTCCTTACTTTGTTTTTCTATCCTCTTGTGAGTCATTCTAATTTTCTTAGCATCTTTATGTACCATAAAAGGATATGGCTTCTTTAGTTTGTTTGATTTTCCAACAGGTCACATGAAGTACGAATGAAAATGGGTGTCCTTCATCAAAGCATTTGCCATGATTTGGTTAAGGCAAATATTAAGTGGATGAACATCTCCATCATCATAAAACCAGCATTCTTTGCATATGCAGCATTTCAGTCATGGTACTTTAGGAGTTCTACTTCTCATTTAAATGAAGTAAATAACAATTTCCTTTCTCAGAATAAACAAACTTGAATGTCTTTTGCCCAATCTATTAGGCAAGCTGTTACTTCAGAAAAATTACTGGTTGTATGTTTGGATAATCTATAGCTATTTTTTAAAAATTGAATAGTAAGGTCCTTCATCAACCCAAACATGCTCCTTCATTTTTCAGCATTCAAAATCAAGGAGATTCCTTCAAAAGTAATCACTTTCACAATTCACGTTAGTAAAGTTTCTTCAGAAAGATGATTTTGTTAACAACCCACAACAAGGAACAATTCTTTTACTGTATATGTACCCTGGTCTTAGTAGTTTCTTGGTTTTCAAATGCATATATTTTCCACCTGGACTACTTTTTTAGCTACCACAAGTCATAAAAGTATTATCTTTCTTTAATAGCACAAGTTTTCCCATTGTTAACAGCCTTGGAGCTAATGGTCATAGCTCAGGAATGGCAATGCCTGAGTTTGGCACAATGCCAGGGCCCACCCTAACTCTTTCCTTTTCTTTCATTTTAGCTGTTACAGGTAAAAGCTAATCAAAAGATTACATATTTAGCTTGCTTTCATTGTTTTGCATTCTTATGTATCCAGTGAGTCAACTCCTCAGAAGGTAGGTCTATCATTTCTAAATTCTACTGGTCACTTTTACCTAGAGTAAGCTAATAGCACAACTGCTGTTTCATACCGTGGGTGACTTGGTAACCATATAGGCATCAAAGGTTTGTCCTTTCCTGTCCCATCATTCTCCCTTTTCCAAAACAGTGCTTTTATTAAGTTTCAGTGAGTCAGTATCATTCCAGCGAATTCTACTTCTAAAACCAACTGCATCCTGCTCTGAAGGCAAGAAGTCATGACAACCTTCTATCCCCAAGGCTTAGTCTCTGCTGAACCACCACTGTTAGGTAGCCCACCATACTCCAGTCAACCTGTTGCTACATCCTACCCCATGGGGTTAAGCAACCATGAAGCCACTTCATCTGCTTCTCCCAGTCACTGCTTTCCCCTGTTCCCTTGAAGTCAAGCTGAATCTGTGCACCGCTTCTTAAAGAAACAGTGCTTTGCAAAGATGTTCCATCTACACTTCCCAATTGCTGATGCACTCTGCTCCCTTGGGGCTTGAGATGAAGAGTTTCCCTGCCTCCTGGGAAAACAGTACCTTGGCCTCCAACACCCCTCCCATCCCTATGTCTGATTTGTAGCAGTATCCTGCCTTCCGGGAGACAATACCTTGGCCACACATGCCTAAGCTTAAGCAGCATTCTGCATTACTGGCATTCTGCATTACAGAGGAATGATGATTGACCACTCAGAGAAGTTATGCCCCCAGGCTTGAATGGTACATCGCTGATCAGGGAATTGGTGCCCTGGCTGAACTAAGCAGCCATGAACCCAAGGGCTGAGCTGATAAAGTACTCCACATTCCAGGGAAACAGAGCATTGGCTAAGCTAAGAAACCCATCTTATAGACCAAAAAACTCTAGTACCCTGCCTACCTGGAACTGGACTTGCCCCAAGAGTCACCTGCTGAGACACCTCCCCTCCACCTGGCGAGTGTAGTCACCACTGTGCTGCTTACTGCCCCCAAGCTCTCAAGCAGCAACTATATTTCACCATTCCAGGGTCCTTGTTACTGCCATTCTTAGCTTCACAGAGTCTGGGGCACTGCCATATCTTACCATCATGGTCCAGAGTTACCTCTACATGATCTTTTATTAGATCCTTTATTCCTGAGGACCTGAATTGTCACTGTGCTCTGTTGGCTCTGGTTTCTGAGTTACAGCTGTATCCTGCTTCCTGGGTCCAAACCTCCAGAGAATTCCCCCCCATGAGCCAGGTCAGTGCTATGTCCTGCCACGCAGGGTTAGAATCACAGTTACAACCCAGTTCTCTAGGCCTGAGCTGCTGGGGCATTCCTCGCAATCACTTATGGAACACCATTAAGCAAGCAAACATTTGCATTATGAGAATTCCAGGAGAAGAGATTAAGACAGGGACAGAAAGCTTATTTAATGAAAAAATTGCTGAACACTTCTCAAGTCCTGAAAGCTATATAGACATTCAGATGCATAATACTAAAAATTCTCAAATAGATTTAACCCAAACTGTCATAAATCAGCAAAGAGAGAATCTTAAAAGTAGCAAGAGAAAAGCATCAAGTCACATATAAGCGAATTTCTATTAGACTATCAGAGGATTTCTCAGCAGAAATCCTGAAGGCCAGGAAAAAAATGGAATCACAAAAACATACACACACACACACTAGGGGTGCCAAAAATATATATACACAGTTTAAGAGATGCTATCTATGTATTACTTTTTGAAGATGGATTGAATTACAATAGCAATGTATAGTGTGATGCTTACTCAAAAGATGGTGTTAATAAAATGAATACTAAAATCACCATGTAACGGCAGGACAGTCAAAGAAAATGGTGGAAGCACATTTTCTTCGAGGAGTGCAAGATCATTTTGAAGTAGTATTTGAAATTTGAGAACACTGTGGAAGTACAACTACAATGGAGGCATGCATAGGCTACAGGACCTCCAGCACTTCTAACAACTGCACGCATGTGTGATAAGTTTGAGATGCATGGTACTGTGTGTGATATGCACAAGGAAAGATCCGGGAGGCCTCACACAGCAACAAGTCCTTCTTGTTCTGCTTGGTGTTGAAACAGTTTACATGCTCACCACAGAAGCCTATCAAACAATGTGTACCTCTTGTAATTACAGAAGTCAAATGTGTCTTGTGTTCATCTTTTGTAATCAGTATATATTATCACAATTTTAATTAAATTGTTTCCTTTCTGAAAAGCTGTATACTTTGGGGGCATTTTGTGTGTGTGTGTGTGTGTGTGTGTGTGTGTGTGTGTGTGTGTTGCACTGCAAGAAAAAAAAAACTGCCAGTTAAGAATATACCTGGAAGGGCTTGGTGGCTCAGCCTGTAATCCCAGCACTTTGGGAGGCTGAGACGAGTGGATTGCCTGAGCCCAAGGGTTCAAGACCAGCCAGGCAACTTGGTGACACCTCATCTCTACAATAAATAAAAAAATTAACCAGGCATGGTAGCATGTACCTGTAGTTCCAACTACTTGGAAGGCTGAGGCAGAAGGATCGCTGGAGCCCAGCAGGTCAACACTGGGGTGGCTGGAGTGTGTCATTGTACTTCAGACTGGGTAGCAAAGTGAGACTCCAACTCAAAAAAAAAAAAAAGAATATACCTAGGAAAGCTATCCTTCATAAATGAAGGAAAAATAAAGTCTTTCCAAAACAAGCAAAAGTTGAAGGAATTCATCACCACTAGACCTTCCCTACAAGAAATGTTTAAGGGAGTTCTTTAAGTAGAAATGAAAGGATGCTAATTACTAGTATGAGGACAAACATGTATAAAATTTACTGGTAAAGGTAAATTTATAGTCAAATCCAGAATGCCCCAATGCTATTATAGTGCTCTGTAAATGATACATATCTCTCCTATGAAGGTTAAAATTTAAAACAGTCAAAAATACCAATAGCAGCAATAACTTGTTAGCAAATACATAATACAAAAATATGTTAATTGGAACCTCAAAAATATAAATTGTGAGTTGGAGAGTAAAAGTCTAGAGTTTTTGTAACAACTGAAATTATTGTTGTCAATGTAAAATAGTTTATTATAACTAAAAGATGTTTTATGTAAGCTACACGGTAACCATAAAACAAAAACTTTATCATATACACAAACAATAATGAGAAAAATCAGAACTTATCACTAAAGAAAGTCACCCAATCACAAATATAAACAATAAGAGAAGAATAAAGGAATAAAGAATTTACAAAACAACCAGAAAACAATTAACAAAATGTCAATAGTTACTTTTTATCTATTAATAATTACTTTGAACTTAAACAAATTAAAATTTCCAATCAAAAGATATAAAGTGGATGAATGAGTAAAACAAAGATTTAAAAATATGCTGCCTATAAGAGACCCTTGTTTAGCCTTGAGGATACACATGGGCTGAAAGTGAAGGAATGGAAGAAGATACTTCATGCAAATGGTGGTCAAAAAAAAAAAAAGAGCAGAGGTCGCTATACTGTCACTAGAAACAAAGATGGCCACTATTAAATGATAAAAGACTCAAGTCATCAGAAAGTCATAATAACTTAAATATATATACACCCAACATTGAAGGTCCAAAACATATAATTAAATATTAATGGACATGAAAGGAGAAACAGACAGCAATACAGTGATAGTAGGTAATCTCAGTACCCCCACCTTCAACAATGGACAGATTAACCAGGCAGAAAATTAATAAGGAAATATTAGAATTCAACCATACTTTAGACAAAATAGACCTGACAGACAAATATAGAACTTTCCATCCAACAGTATTAGAATAAAGATTCTTCTCTAGCGCACATCTATAGAACATAGGCAAGGCCACAAAACAAGTCCTACCAAATTTAGAAAAACCAAAACCATATAAAGTATTGTTTCCAATTACAATGATAAGAAACTAGAAATCAAAAACAGGAAACTTTGGAAACTATACAAATACATAAAAATTAAACAACATGTTCTTGAAAAACCAATGAGTCAATGAAGAAATTAAAAAGGAAATTTAAAAAATTTTAGAGACAAATGAAAATGGAAATACAATATACGAAAACCTATAAGATACAGCAAAATCAGTACTAAGAGAGAAGTTTCTTTTTTTTTTTAACTTTCAATTTTTAATTTTAAAATTGTGGGGTACAATTCAGTGTTAGGGATACAAATATTCTTTGTGAAAATACCCTTGTTGAGGAGGTATGCCCCCCCTTCCCTAGGCAGATTCCCACCACTGCCAATTCCATCTCCACCCCTGCAGTTTCCCCTACTATCAATCCTTTTCTTATAGTATTACAATAGTTGCTCAAGGTCCACTTCTGAGTGAGAACATGTGATACTCAGTTCTTTGTCTCTGTGAACAATTACTCAGTATTATAGATACTAAGTCCATCTAGGTTGCTACGAAGTTCATGATTTTGTTCTTCTTTATGACTGCATAATATTCCATTGTGTATATGTACCACATTTATTTTTATCTAGTCCTCTCTCAATGGACCACATGGTTGGTTCCATGTTCTTGCTATTGTGAACAATGCCGCAACAAACATACATGTGCAGGTATCTTTTTTATAGAGTGATTTGAGTTCTTCCGGGTATATTCCCAGTAGGAGGACTGCAAGGTCAAATGGAAGGTCTATTTTTAAAACTTTTAGGAATTGCCACACTGTTTTCCACAGAGGCTGTACTAGTTTATACTCCCACCAACAGTGTAGAAATGTTTCTTTTTTGCCACATCCTCTCCAGCATCTGTTATTTTTGAGTTATTGATGATAGCCATTCTGGCTGGAGTTAGGTGCTATCTCAGTGTCATTTTAATTTGCATTTATTTGATGACTAGTGAAGCTGAACATTTTTTCACGTATCTGTTGTCTTCTTTTGAGAATTGTCTATTCATATCCCTTGCCCACTTTGTAATGGGCTGTTTGTTTTTTCTTTTCAGCACATTTGAGTTCCTTGTAGATCCTAGATATTAGGCCTTTGTCAGACATAGAGTTGGCAAATATTTTTTCCCACTCTGTGGGCTGTCTCCCTGCTCTCTTGATGGTTTCTTTGGCTTTGCAGAAGCTTGTCAGTTTAATGAGGTCCCACTTGTCTATCTAATCTCTTATGGCATGGGCACTTGGGGGTTTTGATTGGGGATTGGTTGCCAGTTCCAATTTCCATAAAAGTGTCTCCTGCATTTTCTAAGGTCCTTATAGTTTGAGGTAAGAGAGAAGTTTCTAATAGCAATAAATGTCTATCAAAAAAAGATTTCAATTAAACAACCTAATATTGTACATCAAGGAACTAAGCAATCAAGAAAACCTAAGCTCAAAATTAGTAGAAAAAAGAAATAATATACAAAATGGAGACTAAAAGACTACAAAAGATCAATGAAACAAATAATTGTTTTTGGAAATGATAAACAAAATCAACAAACCTTTAGAAAACTTAAGAAAAAAGAGAGCAGAGTCAATAAAAGATGAAAAAAGAAGTATTATAACTGATATCTCAGAAATACAGAGGATCATAAGACCTATTATGAACAGCTATATGCCAACAAATTGAAAAATCTAGAAGACATAGATAAATTCCTGGACACATGCAACCTACCCATGTTGAATCATGAAGAAATAGAAAATTGGAACAGACCCATAATGAGTAACAAGATTAAATCAGTAATAAAAAGTCTCCCACCAAAAAGAAGCCCAGGACTTGATGGCTTCTCTACTGAATTCTACCAAGCACATAAGGAACAGATACCAATTCTTCTCTAACTATTTCTAAAAATTGAAGAGAAGGGAATTCTTCCAAACTCATTCTACAAATTTATCATTATCCAGATATCAAAATCAAACAAAACACAACAAAAACAGGTTAATATCTCTGAGAAACACAGATATGAAAATCCTCAACAAAATACTAGCAAATCCAACAGTACATTAAAAAGATAATTCACCATAACCAAGTGGCATGTGTCCCACGGATGCAAGATGGTTCAACATATGCAAATCAATAAATACATCTCAATAGATGCAGAAAAAACATTTGACAAAATTCAACATCCTTTCGTGATAAAAGCTCTCAACAAATTAGGCACAAAAGGTATGTACCCTGACACAATAAAAACCACATAGAACACACCCACAGCTAACATTAAGATCTAGATCCTCTAAGATCTAGAACAAGACAAAAATAACCATTTTCACATAGTCTTGGAAATTCTAGGCAGAACAATTAGACAAGGGAAAGGAACAAAAAACATACACATGGGAAAGTAAGAAGTCAAATTGCCCCCGTTTGCAGATGACATAATCTTTTATATATAGAAAACCTCAAAGACTTCATTAAAAAACTGTTATCACTAATAAACAAATTCAGTAAAGTTGCAGGATACAAAATTGATATGCAAAAATTAGTAGCATTTCTATACAATCATAGTGAAATATCTGAAAAAGGAACCAAGAAAACGGTCTCATTTACAATAGCTACAAAAATATAACTAGGAACAAATTTGACCAAGAAGGTGAAATATCTCTACACTGAAATCATAAAACACTGATGAAATGAATTTAAAAGGACACAAATAAATGAAAAGGTATCTCATGTTCAGGTATTGAAAGAATTAATATTGATAAAATGTGCATACTTTGCAAATAGATCTACAGATTTCATGCAATCCCTATCAAAATACCAGTGACATTTTTCACAGAAATAGGAAAAAAAACTTAAAATTTGTATGAAAACACAATCTTGAACAGCCAAAGTAATCTTCAGCAGAAAGACAAGGCTACAAGTATCACATTACCTGACTTCAAAATATACTACAGAGCTATAGTAACCAAATAGCATGGTACCATCATAAAAACAGACGCTTAGACCAATGGAACAGAATAGAGTCCAGAAATAAATTCATGCATCTACAGCCAACTGATTTTCAACAAAGATGTCAAGAATAAACACTGAAGAAAGGATAGTATCTTCAATAAATGGTGCAGGGAAAAAATGAATATCCATGTGTAGAAGAATGGAAAAGACAGGATTTTGAATGTTTTCACCCCAAAGAAATAATAAAGGCTTGGGGTGATAGATTTGCTAACTACCCTGATTTGATTATTGCACAATATGCATATGTATTGAAACTGCATATTGCACCCATAAATATGTACAATTATTATGCATCAATTAAAATTTTGTAAAGTATCTAAGTAAAATTTATATAAACCTGTAAATATGAAAAATTCCTCAATCTTAAAATGTATAGTTTAATAAAACCTACAGCAAACATAATTTTTAATTATGATATTTTAGTTCATTTCATTTTAACTAAAACAAAGACTAGATACATTATTTCTGCCTGACTATACAACACAAAGTAAATCCAGGTTGATAAAAGATCTAAATGTCAATGTTTAAACAATAAGCTTTTTTTACAATAATCTAAGTATATGTAGCAGTCAAGTTTCTCAAAAAAGAGAAAAGATTAGAAACAATGGGAGAGAGAAAGAGAGAGACTGATTTTAAGGAATTGGTTCACATGTCTGTGGGGAACTAGTAAGTCTGAAATCATAGAGTAGGTCAACAGGGTGAAAACTTTTGCAGGATCTAATCTATAATCTTGAGTCCAAAATTCATAGATCAGGCCAGCAACCTGCAAAGTCAGGCAGGTATTAGTGCTGCAATCTTGAGTCAGATTGTTTTATTTACCAGAAAACCCATTTTTGCTCTTAAGGCCTTCAAATAATTGAATAAGGCCTACCCACATTATCAATGGTAGCCTCCTTTACTTAAAATCAACTGATTGTAGATGCTAACCACATTCACAAAATAAATACTTCCATAGCAATACCTAGATTGGTATCTAATTAAATAGCTGGGTACCATAGCCTAGCCAAGTTAACATATCAAACTATCACAACACACATCCAAGAACTTGAGAGTAAAGATACAAGAAACGTAATAAAAGATTAATAAACTTGACTACTCAAAATCAAGAATTTTACTGTATCAATACACACCATCAAGTAAAAATATATATGCATCATATGTAATTGACAAATGGGTAGAATTCAAAGTATATCAAGAACTTCTGCAAATCAATAAGAAAATGATAAGCACCACAAAAGAAAATGAACAGATCTAACATACAAAAGGAAAAAAAAATAACCAATAAACACAAAAAAGATATTAAACCTCACCAGTAATTAAGAAAACACATCAAAGTCTTCAAAGAAATAATATCCACTTTATGGATAAAAATCAAAGTGTTTGATAATACCATGTTTACAAAGAAGTGAGTTAAGAACCTTTATAAACTGCTAGTGAGAGAATAACTGCAATTTTTAAAAATTTAGTTAACTAAAGGCATATTTAGTTAACTAAAAAAAGTTAACAACAGAAATTTTGATTCTATTCATTTACACAAAAGGAAACTCTTCCCTCTATGTACCAACAGGCACATTCAAAATTGTTCATGGGAATATTGTTTTATAAGAGGAGAAAAGAATGGACACAACCCAAATCCATGGACAGAAGCTTAGCTTAATAAATGATCAGATATTCATAGATCAGAATACTCTACTATGTCATTGTGCAGCCTATAGAAGCAAACATGGATACATCTTAGAAACTTATTGTAATAATTTTGAAAGGCAAGCTTCAGAAAAATTTACAATGTTACATGACATTTAAGAAGAACTCCTGCGCCGAGATGCTTCAGAGCATTATTAAAAATGTTTGGATCCCTATGAAGCCCTACTATACGGAAGTTTACCAGGAGATTTGGATGGGAATGGGGTTGATGAGCTTCATCGTGTATAAGATCAGGAGTGCTGATAAAAGAAGTAAAGCTTTGAAAGCTCCTGCGCCTGCTCATAGTCATCACTAACCAGCTTTCCTTGCAGTACACATGAGATGAAACACCAGTCTGCCTATAAATCTGAGCAAACCGTGTTAGATGGGAACGTGGAACATCACTGTACACTTGTCTAAATACCGTTAACCTTGTGGCATGAATAAATATGTCTTTGAGATGCAAAAAAAAAAAAAAAAAAAACAGAAGAAGAACTCATAGAAACAAAGAGTAGATCAGAAATTACCAAAGGCTGAAAGGTGGGAAAATAGAAAAATGTTGATCAAAGGATACACACTTTAATTGATAGCATGAACAAGCCTGGGAATGTAATGTACACCATGAGTAGTGTTGGATGTGTTCATTAATTTGATTGTGATAATCATTATAGCATGTACACATATATCAAATCATCGCATTGTACACTTTGTATATGCACTTTTTATTTGTCTATTAAATGTTTAAACTTTTAAAAAGCATGAAAAACTAAACATAGAATAAAATTGTAAAGATGAATTAAAGTATTGCATATACATAGTTGAGGCCTTAGTTACTTTTAGGTGAAGAAAGGACCAGATTGGTCCTTCAAGACATTTCAAGATTCCTGGTAGCCGGGCTTGGTGGCTCAGCCTGTAATCACGTGCCTTGGGAGGCTGAGGTGAGTGAATTGCCTGAGTCCGTGGGTTCAAGACCCGCCTGGGCAAGCGAGACCTCATCTCTACAATAAATCAAAAAAATTAGCCAGGCGTGGTAGCGCGAGCCTGCAGTTCCAGCTACTTGGAAGGCTGAGGCGGAAGAATTGCCAGAGCCCAGCAGGTCGAGGCTGCGGTGGCCGGGAGCGGCCACTGCACTCCAGTCTGGGCGACAGAGTGAGACTCCAACTAATGCTCAGTTTCTCAAATAGAGTGTACATACACTAATGTTTGCTATTTGTTAATCCAATTTATCTTACATATACTATAAATATTCCTCTGTATGTCTTAATAGTAAAACAAATTTTTATCCTTAGAATTCTTAAAATCTGTGACATTAAATAGCCTTAGGTCTCTAAAAAACAAAAAGAGCATATTGACCCTTACCTAACAATGATCTTTCCAAGAAAAGCAGAATTAGTAATTAACCTCAAACTTATTTAAAATTATGTAAATTAAGAGGCTTTTAAGTGGCTCCAGGCCACCCCTCTCTTCTGAATTTTCTTCTCCTCTTCTATATTGCCTACCTATTTTTATTTTGATTGAGTGGAAATTATTCCAAAGACTCATACTTCATGATCTCACAGTATGACCCTCATGTACTCCTTTACCTTCCGTAAGAGATGTTTTAATCTTACAGCCTCCATAGCTCTTTATTTTCTGGGTTAACATAGTGTTTAATTTTCCACTTTGAATATTTATCAATAAAAATGAAAAATTCTTGAACTTAAATTTCAACCCTTCTAATCTGGCTATTTTTGAAAAAGTCTCATAATACCATTGCCATCAAGATCTATATCATCCTCCTAATGACAATCTATTAAAAATAAGAAGTTATGTTTTATTTTAGGTTATAGTTTGATACTAGTAATCTCTGTAACTCAACTGAAAATTCATGAAGATCAATACTTGCCTTAAAGTTTTTTTTTTTTAATTTGGTTTTTCCTTCTCATTTCTTTGACCTTTAGTTTTACAGAAGTGAATCCACTTTTCAGAAAATGATTGAATACTCACAAGATACTTCTATTGCTATTGCTTTTGGCCAGATCAATCTGAAATATTTTGTATTTTGGTTGATGAAAATACAGCCTTTAGAACCTATTCTTTTTATATGTTTGAAACAGTGCCAGGCTTTCATTTCAGCTAGTAAGGCATTCAGGGCTAGGATAAATAAATACTGTCTCTGTCAATAAGGAATTTTTTGTATGTTTTAAAAGAGAATAACCAGACACTTCTGTTTTGATGAACTATGAAGAAAACACAGATCAATATTAAGCACTTTCAGCCAATAGACACTTGAGGCCAATCTATATCTTTAAAAATAAATAAGAAGTGCCAATTAGTTATATTTGGGATAAAAATTAGAAAAAAATGTGAAAAACATGGATCATCTGTATTTTTGACAGATATGTTGTTGTATTTTTCTCTTACCAGCTCCAAAACATTAGGTCTACTTAAGTCATAGAAAGAAAGCCATTTGTATTATTCTTCATTGGGGGACAGAGGACAGGGTTAATTAATTAATTAATACTATAAGCCTAAGAGGTGTTTCTTTAAAAGAAAAACATACTAATGAAAAATCTAGTAAAAATAGTAAATATGCAAATTATAATAGTATAAATTAAAAGGGGATATAATAATGTCTTAGTTCAGGATGCCATAGCAAAGTATCATAGACTGAGTAGTTTAAACAACAGAAATTTATTTATCACAGTTTGAGAGGCTGGAAGTCTGAGAATAAGGTGACAACATGGTAGAATTCTGGTGAGAGATCTCCTTCTGGCTTGCAGACAGGCGCCTTCTTGCTATGTGCTCACTTTGCCTTTCCTACATGCATGTGCATGTAGAGAGATCCTCATCTACTTATAAGGCCACCTACAGATTTAGGATCCATCTGTATGACCTCACTTAACTTTACCTCCTAAATATCCTATTTCCAATATAGTCACATTGGGGTCAAGACTTTAACATAAAAACTTTGAAGGGATACAATTCAATTCACAGCATTTTATTCCTGGTACCCCCAAATTAATAACTTCTCACATGCCAAATACATTCATTCCAACTCAATATTCCCAATAGTTTTAACTCATTCCAGCACAACTCTAAAGTCTAAGTCTGGTCTCACTTATATTAGATATGAAATATAGATAAAGAATTCATCCTGAAGCAAAATTATTCTCCAGCTGTGAAACCAGACAAATTATATGCTTCTGTTATAGCCGAACCATGACAAAGGAGAATTACCAGCACACCAGGTTCGAACTTTGAGTCCTTTAACACTGTGCAGTCAAGAGTAGGCTCATGCCAAGAAAGCTCTTAACACTGAACTAAATTAGCAAGAAACTTATAAAGGCAAAAACTGCAAGTGGGGTACATAGCAGGGGGGTGAGGGAACAAGGAACTAAAAACAAAAGGAACAATCTCTTGGATTTTAGCTAACAAGGCATACAATTACACAGAATTTGTGGCTAGGGAGTTTTTAAACAGTCAGCAAGAATGGTCAGCACGAACAGCTCAGGGGAACAAGGCTGTGGGTCTGTAGTCATGGGAACATTACAACAATTACACATACACGCTGGGGGGATCTTTTGTTTTTGTTTTGTTTTTGTTTTTCATTTTTAAGTCAGGCAGACAGATAAGATGGAGTTACTTATATTAAGCAGGCTATTGCAATTATTTTTCATATTTCATTAGCTATTTCATTCCCTCCTTTTAGTTGTACATGAGTCAATTCATTGACTCATCAGTCATGGGCATGGCCTAATTTTCCACAGACCAGGGCAACGGTGCTGAGTGCAGCTGTTTCAGCTACACTGAACCCAATTAAGGAAGGCACTAGTAGGGGGACAGCACATTTCCAATGAGTTGTTGGAAGACCAGGAGGATTGAAAAAAAGGGTTCCTTTAGGACTGCTGTAAGCATATGCCTGGGGAAGTACATTTCAGCAGTAATACAGGTTATAAGACATATGTTCAGAGTTAAAGCAATAATTGGGATAACAAAGGCAAGGACTAAGGAATGATTACAATGCATTCAGAGAATTGTTAACCAGTAAATTCATCTGTTTTGGGCAATTGGACTCTCATGTTTTACGTGTATGTTGGTTGGCCAGACCATGGTGTGGTTGAAGCAGGTTGGCGGGCTCGGAGGATGATTTTGAGAAGGTTTCTAGGATTCCTTGTTGCAGTTCATTTGGCTGAGCAAGGCTAAGCAATGTCAGTTTCCATGGATCTCTTGACTCAAGTGTAATGAATTCAGGCCAGTATCCCACTTATCTTTGAGTGCTGTTGGAATGGTGATGATAATGATAAAGGGTTCCTTCCAGGCAGGAGTTAGTCCTTTATTCTGGAACTTTTTGATGAAAACCAAGTTTCTCAGCTGAAATGGATGACAAGGAATGGAAGATGGAGTGGGCAAAACAGCACAAATGCCGGAGTGGACAGCGGTCTGAACCTGCTGGAGGGACAGGAGATACTTTAACAGAGATTGATTAGTAATTTTTTCTAGGATGGGATCTTGCAACTGGGACAACAGAGGAGGGGGATTCCCAAGCATGATTTTAAATGGGGTAAACGTAACCTTATATGGGGTGCATCGGGTTCAGAGAAGAGAATAAAGGAAAAGGCTTACCCATTTTTCACCAGTTTCTATTATTAATTTGGTTAAAGTAGATTTTAAAGTCCAGTTTATGCATTTTACTTATCCAGAGCTTTGTAGTCAGTAAGCACAATGTAATTTCCAGTCAATGTTTAGTGCTTTACTAACCAGCTGTACTATGGACAAGGTAAAGGCAGGAATATTATTAGAGTCAATAGAGAGGGGAAGCCCAAACTTAGGAATAATTTTATTTATTAGAAACCTTGTAACCGTAAGTGCAGTTTTATTTCTTGTGGCAAAGTTTTCCATTTAACCCCAAAAAAGTGTTTATAAAAAAACCAGCAGGTATTGATAACCAGCATGAGAGGTTTTGGCCTCAGTAAAGTCCATGTCCCATGTTTCTCTGGGGCATATTCCCCAGGCCCTGATACCATTTGATGATCTTGGTCCTTGTTTGGCATTTACTTGTGCACAAGCTGGATACAGTGTAGCAGCTGTGGCAGTAAGTCATCTTAAGTCTTGAATGTAGTAATACTGGTTTAGCATCTCAGTCAATTTAGTACCTCCCAGGTGTATAGTCCAAGGGTGGCTGGGAGGATGATTTTAGAGTCCTTGGTTATTCATTATCCTGAGGGGTCTTTGTGGGCTCCTGTTAAGACAACTTGTTCCTTTTCCTCTTGGGTGTAGACAGGCTGTTTTGGAAGCAAGGGAACTAGAAAAGTTTTAGTTAGCAGAATAGTGAGGGGCTCGACTGGGAGTTATCCTGCTTCACATACTGCCTGACCAACTAGGTAATTTCCTGTTGCCTCTGAAGTATCTGGTTTCTGGTGTCCCCTGCAATGTATGATGGCTTTTTCTTTGGGGAGCTATATAGCCTCTAGAAGGACTCAAGTTTTCATTTGATATCCAGTGGTCAGAAGCTCCCTGGAGCAGTGTCTTTACAGTGTGGGGAACTGTTAAGGTCAAGTTTTGACCAAAAGTCAGCTTGTCTGCCTTTTTAACCAGTATAGCAGTAGCGGTGATGGCTCGAGGACAGAATGGCCAGCCAAAAGCCACTGGATTCAGCCTTTTTGACAAGTAAGCCATAGGTTGCCTCCATGGTCCTAAGGTCTGGGTAAGAACCCACTTCATGATTCACCACTGTTCATGAACAAACAAATAAAAAGACTTGGTAACATCTGAGAGGGTTAAAGCTGGGGCTTGGGTAAGAGCCATTTTTAGCTGCTGGAATGCTTGTTCCTCAGTAACAGTCCATTTCAGGGACTGATCCCCTTTAGTCACTGTGTACAGAGGCCTGGCAATTTCAGCAAATTTTGGGATCCACAGCTGGCAATACCCTTTCACCCCTGTGCCTGTTTCTTTGTGGTTGGCATGGAAATTTGAAGAATGGCTTCTTTCTGGGCTGAGGTTAGGGCTCGCTTACCCTTTTATAGCCAGTATCCCAGGTAGGAAACTTTGGTTGAGCAGAGCTGTGGCTTTTTTGCTGACACATGGTAGCCCAAGTCTTGGAGGAGCTGTAACAGAACCTTAGTACCTCTTAAACAAGTGTCCAAGTCTGCAGTCACAAACAAGAGATTATTTACATACTGGAGTAAAGTACATTCACGGTGCAAGGCACAGAACCCTGCTAAGTTCTGTTGTAAGGCTTTCCGAAGAGAGTCAGGGAGTTTTTGAATCCCTGTGGTAACTGAGTCCAAATTACCTGGCTGGTGTCCCCCAAGTCAGGATCTGTTCACTTAAAAGCAAAAATAAGTTGGCATGGCCAGGCTCGGTGGCTCAGCCTGTAATCCCGCACCTTTGGGAGGCTGAGGTGAGTGGATTGCCTGAGGCTGTGGGTTCGAAACCCTCCTGGGCAACTTGGCAAGACCTCATCTCTACAATAAATCAAAAAATTAGCCGGGCATGGTAGCGTGCGCCTGTAGTTCCGGCTACTCGGAAGGCTGAGGCGGAAGAATCACC
>CAUYQG010054224.1:0-15038 GCA_963574415.1 Tarsius wallacei | reverse complement strand
CCCCAGGCAGATATTGAGTATCATTAATCCCATCCCCCCTCCCCTCCCCTCCCCGTAATTTCCCACCACTGTCAGTCATTTTCTTATAGTATTACGTTGGATGTTCAAGGTTCACTATATGAGTGAGAACATGTGATACTCTGATCTTTGTTTCTGTGAGAGGGCACTCAGTATTACAGATTCTAGTTCCATCCAAGTTGCTGCGAAATCCATGATTTTGCTCTTTTTTATGACTGTGTAGTATTCCATCGTGTACATGAACACTTTTTCATGTACTTACTTGCCATTTGTTTTTGTTGAAGTGTCTGTTCAAGTTTTTTGCCTGTTTTTAAATTGGGTTCTTGTCTTGGTTGAGTTTTTGAAATTTGACACTTGGTTGTTTTGTTTTGCGTATTCTGGCTAAAACTTCTTTGTTACTTATGTAATTTGCAAATATTTGCCCCAGTCTGTACATTACATATATATTTTTTAGTAGTATCTTTCTTGGAACAAGAACTTTTAATTTCAAAGATGTGCAATTCATCTTTTCTATTTTTTTTTAATGCTTCGAGGGTGATGTCTAAAAACTCTTTACCTAACTCCACATTATAAAGATTTTCTTGTACGTGTTCATCTCAAAGTTGTGTGATTTGACATTCAGATATATGACTTATTTTGAATTAGTGTTGGCATAAAGTCTGAGGTTTTCCTTTTTTGTATATGGATATCCAATTTTTCTGACATTTTTGTTAAAAAGACTGTCTTTTCTCCACTGAGTTGCTCCTGCACCTTCACCAAGAGTCACTTCATTCCATGTGTATGTGTTGATTTCTCCATTACCTCCTGTTTCCCTGGGGTTCCCCCTTGCAGTTTTCCAGCCACAAAGATGGGCTGCAGAATGGGGGTTCCCTTCCTGTGATGGTTTACGCTCCAGGCTGGGAGGCAGGAAGACAGAGAAAAAAGGCAACGGGTGTTCGCTGGGGGAGCTGAGATCTCAAGACGTAGGAGCGAACACCTGTTGCCTTTTCCTTGGAGCCTAGGGAATTGTGGTCCCCAGTGCCTGCTGCCACCTTGGTATTGCCCTGCCTGGAAAGTGAGAGAAGGAAAAGAAAGGAGAAAAGATGAGACTCTCTCTTCCAGGTGCAGGACTGCTCTTTCTTGCTTCTCCAGCGAGAGCTTGGAGGGGTCACTCCTCTGTCCCCAGCTGGCTGAGACCAGGATGGGGGATTCCATGGGAAACAGTGGGTGACTTGGTCAGCACTGTGCTGCTGTGACACTCGGCCTTCTTCCCTCAGAACCTCACATAGCTGCCTCATGTCCTCCATCCCAGCAGCAGTGCTGTGCCCAGTGGAGTGGGATGACGTGCTCTTCCTTCATCCTGCCCACAGCCAGTACCCCTCTGTTTTAAAATATGAAATCTAGAGTAATATTTTTCCAAGTTGCATAAGTTTTGAAGTATTAGGTATTCTGTGGACAATTGTTTCTCTTGGACATAAAAAAAAGCTGTGTTATCTTGACCAAATTGACTTACATTGTATGAAATATGAGAACAAAATAGAAACCTTCCAGCTTTGTGGAAACCTTGTGCTAAAATTACACTGGGCCCTTTTCTTTTCCCCCTACCAAAAAAATTACTCATTTAAGGTAAGCGTCTTAATACCATGTGCAGCTTTCTATCCAGTACTGTTTGATTTTAGGTACAGAAGCACTTGGAGCACCTGTAGTCACTCACTGTTCTGTTCACCTGGAGTTTCTTTTTTTCTACCAAGAAGTGTCAAATTTCAAGCCCTTAACATCCGGTTCCTGAGCTGCCTCTGAGATGTGAGTTGATTCCTTTTCACTGTGAACCTCTTGCATAAGCCTTAAGGGAATTAGAAAACACAGAGTGGGCTAATAAACAAAGACTAATGATTAACATATTCATTCTCTACTTACTTTTAAAAAATATCGACTAAATTATCCAGACAGCTGGTGAAAAACAGATACGGTTTAGTGGATTCCTTGTGGAAACGACATGGGCTAAAAATTAGCTAATTTATTTAGTCATTATTTATCAGTAGAAAACCATTAAAAATTAGTAGGTGACCATAAATTTCTTGAAACCCACCCCAGGAGGTCATGTAAATGGAGTTGCAGCTGGATGTAGCAGTAGACAATTAGGAAGGCCAAGTTTAAGGTAATTAAGAAAAACTCACTTGGCATTGCAGTATAAAAATGACAGGAAAATATCAAGGTGAAAGGTTGTGGATAACCCTGTGACCCTCTTGCTAGATACCTCTTGATGGTAATTCATTGGTATTTTTATACTTTTAGCATCTATTTGCCACCTAACGGCAGGTGTGTGAGGGCTTGAACACTACCCTGCTGATGTGTACCCTGCTGGCATGTACCGTGCTTTTGCTACTTAAGACTGGTAATGTTGGGGCCATTGATGGAGCTCTGGGCCAGGCCTTGTGCTGAGCCCTCAAGCACGTCCCCTGTTTCATCCTCTCCAGGACCTGCAATGCTGCCCTGAGACACTGAGGAGCTCACACTCAGAGGAGGGTCCATGGGGCTCAACGCTCAGAGGGTCCACAGGGCTCACGTTTCGGGGAGGGTCCACGGGGCCTGGCTCCCGGAGCCTTTGCTGTTAATCCTTGGGCTATAAGACCCCCTGGGAGAAGGGGTAAAGTTCTGGGAGGGAAAGGATTGGGAAGACCAAGATAAATAGTGAAAATTATGCACTTTTATGAAAGAGAAGAGTGTTTTGACTACTAATGTAGAAGCTTCAAAAATCAAATGCCAGGTTTAGTGATTACCCAGTTTAAACATAGAGAGAATGGGAACTGGCTCAGTTTTAGGGTTTGCCATGGCCTCAGAACATCTCTCCTGCCAGTTTTTCATATCTGTGTGGTGTGAGGATCCACTTCTGTCACTCTTTACCCCCATTCTCACTCTGTGAAACTGTGCCCAAGTGAGCCTTGTTGGTCCTGTGCCAGGGACAAGTCCAGTGGAAAACTTGGGCAGGATTCAGTTCAAGGGGAGAAGAACTTGGTGCTTTTCTCATAGGGATGGTTTTGGGTTCTGATGCCTGTAACCTCTTAAGCTTCCTGAGTGATCCCGGGGAGAGGACCCCTTGTCTCCATCTTTCCCTTCCTCCCAAATTAAAGCGCTCTCCAACCAGTTGGAGAATTCTATCCTTCTAGGAGAGAGTAGGACCTTTAGGGGATTGAGGAATAGTGTTAACATCCGTTCAGATGGATGCTTGGGCCTGGACGTTCCTGTTTATCCACATTTCCCTGGCTAATGTCCAGGCATAGCTGGCTCGTCATCTGCCAGACAACTTGTGGTGGCATCTTCCTCTCCATGGACATGCTCAGCTGGCAGTGGAGCCAGATCCTTCCAGGGAGCTCACAGAGCTGTTTCCTCTCTTTTTATTTTTTATTTTTGAATCCGGGTCTCACTCTGTTGCTCTGGCTGGAGGACAGTGGCACAGTCATGGCTTACTGCAGCCCTGATCTCCTGGATTCAACCAATCCTTCTGCCTCAGCCTCCTGAGTAGCGGGGACTATAGGTGTGCACCATGACATCCAACTAATTTTTTCTTTTGTAGAGGTGAGGTTTCACCATATTGCCCAGGCTAGTCTTGAACTCCTGGCCTCAAGCGATCCTCTCACCCTGGCCTCCCAAAGTACTAAGATTTACAGGCAAGAGCTACCGCACTTGGCCTTATTCTCTTTTTGGTAAGTGACTTTAAAGTTGCAGGCCAAGGACATACTGAATCCTTTGCGGGGATAAGTCTCAAAAGTGGTCAACATATAAGGACTATTTTAATTTTATTCTTTTTGTTGTTGTTTGAGCTAGGCTTTCACTCTGGAGTGCAGCAGCAGGATCAAGGCTCACTGTAACCTTGACCTCCTGGGCTCAGGTGATTCTTTTGCCTCAGCTTCCCAAGTAGCTGGGACTACTGGCAGCTGGGACTGTGGTATGCATCACCATGCCCAGCTAATTTTTTGGCATGTTTAACTGAGTCACTCTCCTGCTTGCAACATTTCCAGGAGTCCTCACAGCCTGTAGGACTCCCCATAGAGTTCATAGGATTCTCCTTGGGGTTACAAGCCTATGACAGGAGCCTTGCTGTCTGGGTGACTCTGGGTGACCCTGCTTCCACTCCTTGCTGGAACCTGGTACTCTCTGTCCCTCAGAGTACTGGTGCCGTTCCCTTGTTCTGTGGATTCTACCCTGGGGATTCCTTCCCTCTGATACCACCAGGCTGAGGTACGTGCCTTGCCTGTGTCCTTGGTGTGTTGACCTCTCACTGTGTCTGTTCACAAGAGGGCACTGTGCATTCCTTGTGAGCAGGGGCTTGTGTCTTCATTCTGTGTACTCGAGCCTTTCTCCACACAGCCAGGAGTGGGTGGGGATGTGCCTGTTGGGGGTGCTCTCACCCCTACAGGAGTGAGTGAGAGCACTCTTCCTCAGAAGGACTCTGCCTCTCATTCTGTTCATTTTGTTTGATGCTTTTAGTTGGACAGCTTTTCTTTTTTTAACTTTCTCATCTTTTGTCTTTGACACTCAAATAAATAAACCAGTTATTAATACTTAAATATTTAAAACCATTTTAATAAATGTTATCATATTAATAGCTACAAATGCCTGTGAGGTGTGCACAAATTTGCTAGTTCTCATACACATTAGTATGGATTTTTGCAGCAGTGCTAGAAGGGACAAGAACATTATTTTCATGTAATAGCTTTAGGAACTGAGGCCAGAGAGAGGAGCATCAATCTGCCCGAGCTTTCACCAGCAGTTGGTCACTGTTAGAACCAGAACTAAATCCAGGTTTGAACTTGGACATTATGTCCTTTTTGCCTATTTACCAGTTTGCCTGTAAGGAAAACTGATGTTTGTGTGATGACTCACCACACAGCAGTAATCAGCAGTTATCAGGGTGCCGTGACTTGACCTACTATAGGTAGGCTTATTGTTAATTTGGCAATAACATTTGAAATAGAGAGGAATAATCTTTTTTTTAAAAAAGTGGACAGAGATAATAAATGGAAATTACTTTCTGTTTAGTGTCTCCATTTAGATTTTGTTTCTAGCTTTAATTGCGTTTAACATTGTATTAGTTAAAGTGGAGAAGGTGATCCTGACTTTTCTCAGTCAGTAAACATCTGATTCTGTCCAAAGATGGGAGTCCCCTCCCCTCAAACCTTCCAGCCCTGTGGTTACTATGTTCAGGTTAGGCCAAATCCATTACTCCTTATTTTGGGGGCAGGGAGTAAAGGAAGAAGTACAATAACATTTCCACAAAAACCACATAAAACAGTGTGTCTTGCCTGCATCAGGTGAGTTGCTATAAAGTCACTGAATCTTTTAAAAATAAAATGCCAGAGGTCTCTATAGAATACAAGTGCAGTACAGTTAAATCCTGTAATTCTATGAGTTTAGAGCTTGTACCCTCCAACTGGGCTCTTACCTTACAGTTCACCTAGCTTGTAAAATACAAAGAGGGTTTTTTGTAGATAGCTGTGTTTATCGTGTTGCTGCTGGGACTTCCCATTCCCTGCTCTCCTGGGGGTTTTTCTGCTGGTCCCCTCTCTCGCTGTAGTTTGGTGCCCAGAGTCAATCCTGTTTCAAGAACTAGATGTCGTTCTTGCCCGCCCCCCCCTCCCCCCCAGAATTGGGAAACATTTATTTTGATTTGAAAGAATGTTTGATATTCATGCAGATGTGTGATTTATGCAGAAAAGATAGTGAATCAGGAAATAGGTTTTAGTACCATGAATACATTTGAAACTACTTTTTTGCCAAATCTTACTGTGTGTCCTTTAAATATTCTCTAGTACCCACAATGGCATTTGTGTCTGACAAGCAGGAATGGGTATCTGCCTACATAGATCTTGGTCTTCTCACACAGAATCTGCTGGAACCATTGAAGAGTGGAGGTTCTTCCAGGTCAGCAGGAAGGGATGCAGGCCCCTCCTGACCTTCCATGTCCTCAGTGTAAGGCCTCAGCCCCCACATCCACAGGATATTGTTGGGGCTCCCACCAAGGAGACTGCAGGAGAAGGGAAGGGAAAATGGGCACAGGGACTTTCTGGAAGCTCTACCTGCTGACTTCTTGAAATATCACTGGCTTCAAGGGAGGCTTCAATGTGGTGTGTAAGTGGGCATGTTGCCAGCCCAAAGAAGATCATGTTTCTATTACTAAAGAAGACGGGAGGGGAGTGGAAATTGAGTGTGGAAATTGAGTTTGAAAAAGCTGTCTCTTGGCCTGGTGCAGTAGCTCACACCTGTAATCCCAGCATTTTGGGAGGCTGAGGTGAGAAGATTGTCTGAGCCCACAGGTTCGAGACCAGCCTGGGCAACTTGGCGAGACCTCATCTCTACAATAAGTCAAAAAATTAGCCAAGCATGGTGGCACATGCCTGTAGTCCCAGCTACTTGGAAGGCTGAGCCGAAAGGATGACCTGAGCCCAGCAGGTCTAGGCTGCGGTGACTGTGAGCATGCCACTGCACTCCAGCCTGGTTGGCAGAGTGAGACTCCGACTAAAAAAAAAAAAAAAGAAAGAAAAAGAAAAAGCTGATTCTCTGCTTTCAGATACAACATTTGATATTTAAGGGATGTCATGGGGCTGCCTAGTTGTTCCTCCAAAATTAGGAGGATTTGGAAGGAATAGTTCAGCTTTGGACAAGTTGTTTCTCAGGACATTTCAGTGCTTTTGCAAAGTTCTCAGTGTACTTTTTTTACTTTCCAATAAGTGATCTTTTAAAACTATCAATGTTAATCTGGGTTTAAGAGTAGAGCAGGATGGATCCCACATGTTAAAGTAAAGGAATTCCCTCAGGCTTCTCCTATAGGCATGCTTTAGAATCTTCCTGAGAAGGCATTGGGCCTTTCCTCCTCTGAGCCCAGATATAGGTACAGCCTTGGAAACTCTGCCCCTCACAAACTAAGAACTGCCTGGTGGCTGTTCTGAGCATTTGGGACCTGACCCTGCCATGGTCTTCCGCTGTGCTGTGCCTCTTGTGACTCAATTTTCTGCCTGGTAGGTTCTCTGCATGGAAAATCCTGTCTGTCCTCTCTAGCCTGGAAAGCCTCTGTGGGTTCTCCAGGTCTCCCTTACCCCCTGTCCTTTTCATGACACATGCTGCCTCCCTGCCCCGTCTGTTGCCCCCTGGCTGGGATGGTGGCTTGGGTGCTCCTGCTCACCTTGTCACCAAGAGAGAGTCCAACAGGATTGGCGCAGAGCATGATGGGTGGAGGCACACATTTCCTGGACCTGTAATCTTTCCACTGCACATTGTAATACTTCTCAGCCTATCTCCATGGTCAGTTCTTTGGGAAGTTGCTGTGCTTGTTTGGTAGAGCTGTTCCTGGCATCCATGTTGGCGTGTGGCCCATGTGGGGGTACTCAGCTTGCATGTGCTGGTGAGTATGCATGGATGGTTAGGAAGAGGAGGAAGGGTGGGAGGTGTTCCTGTGTCTCCTCTCACTCCTCTCGTCCTGGACCGTGAGACCATGAGGTCTGCAGGTCCCAGGGCTCGAAAGTTTAGCAGGGCAAAGTTTGCCTTCGTGTTTTGTCACATCAAGTGAGTTGGACCTTGGCAGACACCAGAATGACAGTGGTGAGTGACTGGAGGCTCTGTTTAGGAGCACTGTCTTTATTTATTTATTTATTTTTTTGAGTTGGAGTCTCACTGTCGCCCAGACTGGAGTGCAGTGACTGCTCCAGGCCACCGCAGCCTCGACCTGCTGGGCTCCGGTGATCCTTCCGCCTCAGCCTTCCAAGTAGCTGGAATTACAGGCACGTGCTACCACGCCCGGCTAGTTTTTTTTTTTTGAATTATTGTAGAGATGAGGTCTCGCCAAGTTGCCTAGGCGAGTCTCGAACCCGCGGGCTCAGGCAATCCACTCACCTCAGCCTCCCAAAGTGCGGGATTACAGGCTGAGCTACCGAGCCCGGCTAGGAGCACTGTCTTTATTGGCCCCAGGTGTTCATCACACCAGGTGTCTGCTGGGCTCTGGGTTCTGGGCTGCAGGAGGGAGAAAGAGACTTCCTGGCCTTTAGGTTCTTCCAGGGCAGAGGGAGAAGCAGAAATGCACACCCCATCTTCCGAGTGTAAGTGCTTAAGATGTAGTAGGGGATGGATGGCGAAGGGCCTGGCTCTTAGGTCACATTTCTTCTTTGAGATTGTTGAGTTTTCTCTGTGGAAGGTAGTGTGTCTTCCAGCCCCATTCCTGCAAGGATTTCATGAACTTGTTTTAATGTTCAGACACATTTGAGACACAGATTCACTTGTAATAGTGAGGCAGCACAGCATCGGGGCTTAACCTTTGCGGTGCCGGATCATGACTGCGACAACCCTGGGTGTGGCAGCACTGAAGGGACAGAGCTCAGCCCTGCTCTGTGAGCTCTCAGCATGCAGCCTGAGGGTGATTGCAGAGTAGAGGATGGCCTCAGAACATCACATTCATGTTATAAAAGGGTGAAGTTTTAACAGGGTCAGCTCCCTTTATGCAACCTTTGTGATGCTTCATTTTCCCAAAACATGCTTGCTTGTTCCTCACTGGCCAGAAAATGAACCTGCCTTGCTGCAAGGGAGCCCAAGAGGTGATCTCAGTGGGGTGCCTCAACACTCCTTGGCTGTGTTGGAGTGAGGGAAGTGCCCCAGCTGTGTTGCCCTCTGAAGGAAGGAGTGAGTGACCGAGGCATGGCAATACAAGGCTTCAAAATAGCCTCAAGGCCTCCACTTCATGAGCTGTGGGTTTGAACTGTAGTCAAGTGGGTCTTCTGGACACCTAGAAGGCAAAATGTCTGGCTTTGCTGATCCCTCTGGATCTTATAGGTCTGGTGGGCTAGTCCAGAATTGCAAGCCAGGATTTGCTTGTGACAGTACGTGTAGATGCATCTGGTATGTTCTCTTTCATTACTGATTCTTAATAGTTGACTTAAATGGGTCTTGCCAAATTACTACTATTTTGGTTTCAAGAAATAGATATTTAATTTATGTAGTTCTGCACTTATAGATGTTTTTCCAGCTATGTATTTGTTTTAGTTTTTTGCCTCTGTCCTTGTGGAGATTTTCCTAATGTGGATATTAAAATTAATAGAACATAATTTCCTACAGTATGCTAGTGCCAACTTTATACCTCTGTAGTACCCCTGGAAAATAATTTTTAAAAAACGGTTGAAGTTCTCAGTGCTTTGAGGCTTCCTCAAAATTGAGAATGATAAAAATTTCCAGAATTGTCTATCCAGTGGTGCCATCATTAATTAAGAAAGGTCATGATAGGAAATTTAAGGTTTTCTTTTATCTTCTCCTTTTTGATACTCTTGGTCAGTGTGACCCCATGAACCCGTCCTTTCTGAAGGTCTGTGAGTATGCTTACAGATACTGTAGCTTTTTGTTGGCATTTTCTGGATGCTATTCATGGACTCTGAACGCCATTGAAAATATGCTCTGTTACCAATAAAATATGCTCATTCTTTTGTCCTGAGCAATCGGAAGTTGGTCTTTCCAAGCCATCTCGCTGTGGAGAATGGCCTGCCTTATCAGCTCTGGGAAGAAGTGAGCTCTAGGCTCCTTGGCTGCAGGACAGCGGCCATCACAGCTGCTGCTCTTCCTTTGTGGCAGACACCAGTTGCTAAGACAAAGCTTAGTCTGTTGCTGATGAAATGAACTTTGTTGGGACCCTTCCTTAAGTGACTCAAACTGCTTGTGAGTCCAGCCAGACGTTCCTGCCCAGATGATGATTTAAATGCAGGTCAAATTTAGAACTCAGCTCATATTTGTTTAAACTGAAGCCTTGCCTTTAGAAAGCTGCCCTCTTCTGTGGTGGGCCTGGGCATGAGGGGCTCTCTCATGATTCTTGTGGCTGTGTTTTGGGTTGAGAGGCAGCCTGCATCTGAGGTCAGGCGAGCCAGTGAGGTTGTAGCGGGGACCCTGTCTTTGTACCAGATGTTGCTCTCTTCAGTCCACGTCACGACTTGTGGTATGTCTGTGGGAGATGAGAAATTACTCCTCATGGAACTGAATCTGATTTCTCTATGCTGATGTTACTGGATGTCTTCCAGTTCAACTAAGAAAGGTTAGAGAACGGTGATGGAAAACCTCACAGGTTAAATTTAAGGCAGTGATGACTGTGCTGATAGTCTTCCGTTTTATTTAGGTGAATCAGGAGCATTTTCTCAGGGGACAGTGTACATGTTGTTCACCCTAAAGATGAGAAAGACGAGGCCAGTGGCAACTCTCAATCTGGGAAATGGTGTACTGGGTGTGCAGCTTGGAATTTTTTATTTATTCAAGCGAACATCAGTTATAAAATATCAAAATATAGACTCACTCCCTCGGGCCTTCTCTCTTGCAGTCGTGCCTCAGCTTCACACAGAATGTGTGGATAGACAAGTTAGCAGAGCCAGGTGGGGTTGGGGAGAAGTGGTTTGCTAACTTTTTAATTCTCAGAGAAGCAAACATACAGAGGGTTCCAAAAACATGCATACACATTTTAAGAAAGAAAAAAACTGTATTAAAGTTGTAATACTCATTCTATGCCTCTTATAAAAGATGAATATGAGTCACGTTTGACTTCTGCAACTACAAGAGGTGCTCAGAATGGTGACCCTCAGTGTCCAGTCACTTATGATTATGGTGAACTAAAAGTAATACATAGATAACACTGCTTCAAATATGTATACTTTTTCTGGCACCCTGGTACATTGAGTATGCATAGGTGTATTTGTGTATTTGAATGACTGCCTAAAGTTTTGACCAAAATGGAAACAAAATAGTAAGTTTAAATACATACTTGAATTATTTTTGCCTTCATTAAAAATAACCCTGAAGGCCTATAAAATAAGCATTTCTTTTTAATGTAGGAAGACCTATATTTACTTCTTTCTGGGCATCTTTGTCCTGTAGTCTTAATGATTATTAACTTAATCACACCTTTGTATAATAGTCTCCTATAGGTTGCTCCCTTTTAATGATGTTAGTGTTTAACATTATGTCATTCTGATACTTTCAGCAACACAAAATTATATATGATTTCATGACCCAACTGTGTCTGTAATGTTATTAAGTATTTTTTAAAAAAGAAAATATGGGAATTTTACTTTCATTTTGTTTGTATAGGAGATATTGTCCATGCTGTTATAATGATTAGTGTGTTTCAATAAAGGACTACGATGTCTTTGTACTGCCCAGGTAATGTTTGGACATTCCAAGAGACCATGGTACACTAGCTCAGGTAGAAATGTCTCGCAGTGACATTGTTTGAAACATTTGTGGAGGCATTTATGATTTTTTCTTTGTTGTATACCTATTTGTGCAAAAGCAAAATGATTGCTTGCAGTAGTCATTTTTCATACTAACATAAATGCTGAATCTATAAAATGTAGAATTTCTTTTTAAAGATGAGCTTAATTGTGAGCCATGTACATTGTACAGGTCATTTCCATAGTTAATGGCTGAACAGGAATGACATGCTTATTCCTGATGTTGGGGAGTTCACTTATTTAACTGAGTAGCAATGGAATTGATAATATCTTACTCTTTAAAATGCTCTGTAGGTTACCAAGTACTTAAATAGTTACCGTTTTTAATCCTGAGTTCTCCCTTCAGACAGACAAGGTATCCATATTTTAAAACAAAAAGAAACCAGATCTGCACATTGATATATTTCTAACTCACTGGAAGGCAGATGTCAACTACTAGTTGATTTCAACTCTCTTAATCTTGTTTTGTTTTCCCGTGAAGCATTTGCAGAACCTTCTAGCAAACCACACTGGCTCTTGGAGACTCTGCGCCAGCCTGGGGTTTAAATTACCATTGCTCCCCTCAATGGTGATCATGATCTGTTTGATTTTTCCCTCTGAGCCCCTTTTCCAGACTTGGCACTGTCCCAGGCCCTGGGGACAGTGTATCTCTACAAACTGACTTCTCTTCGTGGAACATCTGGCTTGGGGGAAGAGTCGTGAAACAGTGAGGTCACACAAGTACATGTATTTGTCTAAGCTGCGGTGAGTGCTCTAGAAGCAACAAAATCACGTTTTCCCAGTAGTAGTAAGGAACAACCTGATGTTTTATTAAACAAAACAAAACAAAAAACACAAGAGGTAAGAGTTGGGCTATAAAGTTCTAGCAAATTGCATCCGAAAGCAAGTTATTTGGAGCTGTGCAAATGACCTGATGACCTCATTGAGTTCAGGCTATGGGGGTGAGGGAGGGAGAGGAGGGGGTCGTCATGATGAGACTTCACCAAGGTGGGATAGGGGAGGAACTTATGGTGTGTGTGACTGGAGCACAGTCCTGGGGAAGTAGTGGCATCCCTGAAGGCAAGAGATGTGCTAGATTATGTGTTGCACAGGGGTCTTAGCTTTGTTCTGAGCATTGGGAGAAGCAGCTGAGTGGCCTTGGGCCTGGGTGTATCAGGAACAGACAGGAGATGGTTATGCAATCTTTGATGCTGCGATTCTAGGGTGTGAGGAGCTTGGCTGCATTCCTTCCCCACCTAGGATGGATGGGGTTTCTTTCTGCATTTTGGAGGAACTTTGGTCCTCTAGTCTGCCCAGAACGCAGGCTCCTTGAGGGCAGGAGGTCTCGTTCTGGTCACTGCTTCATGCCCATGACCATGAGTGGTGCTGGGCCCAGAGAAGGTGCTCGATACGTGGTTCTGAATGGACCGATGATGACCTCCCACTTCCTGCTGATCCATGTCTGTTGCCAGCACTCTAGCTGTGTTGGAGTCTATCTAAGGGCAAGGGCCTGGGCACTAGTCCACCACAGCATGGCCTCTGGTGAGTGACGTTGGGAAGTGTAGGGCTCCTATGGGGGCTGGTGCAGGGAAGAGCAGCCTCATCTGTCACAGCCCAGTGGCACTGTACGGGGGGCACTCTGGGCAGGGAGCAAGGTAGACAGCTTGAAGTGTGCCGGGGAGGTGTGGGGGAGGCTGGGAGAGTTTGGGAAGAGTGCGTTCCTTTTGTTTGTTCCCAAATCTTAACTGTTAGTACAACCAAGGTTTCCCAACGGCATAAAGAATCAACTTGATGTTTTATTACAAAAAGCAGCAGCAGCAGCAAGAGGTGGGATTTGCAGGTGATGTTTTCAACAAGCTCTCTCACTGGAAGTTAACCTGTACTTGGCCTGCCTGTGCCGAGCTGAGCTGGTTGGTGGCATGGACATCTGAGAGCAGGCGGTTGGCACTTTTGTCTGTGGATGAGGATCAGTTGTCATGCACTCTGGGGATGAACCAGCTCTGCTCTGGTTCCCATTGGCCTGTGTGAGGGGCCTGGACACCGGCTCTCTGACAGCCTCGGTATCTCCCAGGAAGGTCGTGAGGAACCAATTTCTTACCTATCCTGTGGCTGGGAAGTGTGGATGCCGTGGCGTGTGCTCGGGCCTCCTCCAGGTGGTGATTGCTCCTTACGTAGACCTGGGATGACTTCACCTGCACTGGTGAAGCTGGAGACAAATTTCTTTATTTCTCTGTGAGGGAAGCACATGGCATACTCATGCCTCACTTGTGTTGTCCTGGGAAGTAGGACCTGGGTCTCTGATAGCTGTGACTGCTCTCCAGTTTTCACCTCAGCCCCTCAGAAGCACAGCTGTGATGACGTTCCCAGCACTCCCCGCAGCAGCAGGTACTCAGCGTCTACCTGGGCATATGCAGGGTCTTGTTCTCCTGCTGTGTTTGTGGACGATGCAAAGTTAGGCTGCTTTGAGTGTGTTACTCCTAGGGACTAGTGAAATAATTATTAAATTGATTGGCCAGGGTGACTGAGGAGACCTTCATGATATCTGTCCAAGGACATAATATTGGCCTAAAAATGTATTTTGGCAAAGTATCACTATGAAAGCCTTGCATCTATTGGGGCTTTTTTTTTTTTTAAATCAGAATATACAGTTCAAATTGGAAACTGGGATTATTTTTTCTTGTCTAAAACAGTCAGCGGGACAAAGATTATGCAGGTTCTGTCAGGAGTGTAGCTGGTATTATAAAGTCTATATCATTTTATTCAGATGGATTAAGATAAAATGTTCATACTTAGAAAAAGTGGTCAGATAGTTTAAGATAATTTTTTAAATTTTTTAATTTTAAAGATACGGGGTACAATTCAGAATTAGGTATACGAATGGTCATCATACAGGTAAAGTTTGGGCATCCCTTTGGTTTCCACTTAAGATAAATAAATTTTAATTCAGCAAATATTTTCTTCTATTAGTCTTTAAATTGATAGATTTTTAAAAAAAGAAATGAAGAAAATAATAAAATCAGCTTGGTGTGACAGTGTGTGCCTGTAGTCCCAGCTATTTTGGGAGGCAGAGACAGAGAAATCGTTTGAGCCCAGGACTTTGAGGCTGCAGTGAGCCATGACTGTACTACTGTATTCCAGCTTGGGCAACAAAGCGAAATCCTGCCTCTAAAAAAGGAAAAAATAGATAGATTTAAGCCATTTGTTAATTTGCTGGAAGAACTTTGTCTTCCTGGTCACTATTAATGTGGCAGGCCAACCTGAAGGGAATCCATGGTTTAGTATTTGCCCTACAATAAATAGCACAGGGCTTTGCTTTATTTTTGAAAAATTATTATCATTTTTATTTTTTAATACAGATGGGCATCTCACTATGTTGCCCAGTCTGGTCTGGAACTCCTGGCCTCAAGCGGTCTTCCCACCTCAGCCTCCCAAAGTGCTGAGATTACAGGTGGGAGTCACCGCATCTATCCGGGGCTTTTGCATTTTTGTTTTTGTTCTTTTAGAAAGCAGGTGTTTATTAAGACAGAAGAGCTGCTAAGTGGGAGGAGGCCTAAAACAGAGTTGCCTGGCTTTTGCTTTCAAACATGAGTTCTCTGATTTGACTGTGTGTGTGTATGTATCTCTGTGTGTCTGTGTGTCTGTGGTGTATGTATGTATTGAAAATCTAGGCCGGGCTCGGTGGCTCAGCCTGTAATCCCGCGCTTTGGGAGGCCGAGGTGAGTGGATTGCCTGAGCCCGCGGGTTCGAGACCCGCCTGGGCAACTTGGCGAGACCTCATCTCTACAATAAATCAAAAAATTAGCCAGGCATGGTAGC
>CAUYQG010054223.1:0-32616 GCA_963574415.1 Tarsius wallacei | reverse complement strand
GGGGCCCCGGGTCGCCTCGGCGGCGGCACCCGCAACGGCCCGCCCCGGGTGCCCGGGCGTCCGCGGCGTGGGCGGGGCCCCGGGTTGCCTCGGCAGCGGCGCCCGCAGCAGCACGCCCCGGGTCCCTGGGGCGGCGGCAGCATGCGCTCGGGCGGCTGCGCCCGCGTCCGCGGCGTGGGCGGGCCCCGGGTCGCCTCGGCGGCGGCGCCCACGGCAGCGCGCCCCGGGTCCCCGGGGCGGCGGCGGCGCTCCTCGGGTGGGCTGCAGCCGCGGCGCTGGCAGGCCCTGGGTCGCCTCGGCGGCGGCGCCCCGGACCGCCAGCGGCAGCCCCGGGCTGCCAGCAGGGGCAGCGGCCGCTTTTATCTCAGGCCCGCTGTAATGCCTCTGCGGTGTCCGTGGACAAGTTCCGTGTGGGGAGCAGGCCCCCTGGGAGAGATCTGGAGTCTTTTGTTACATGTTTCTTAGTGTTTATTAAAAGACTATACACCCAGTTTGCCAGAGAAATATACCTATTTCCTAGCTTTGAAGTGAGAAGAATTTATTATGAGAGAACAGTGATCAACAGCAAACTAAACTTGTCATTGACAATGATTTTACAAAAGCTCATAGATGTTCTATTTATGACCATTCTTTACATCAAACTTAAGGAAGAAACTTAAATTGTAGTTTTGTCAAGGCACTTCTACAGAGAATCAGAGTGATACATTTCAGTAGGTGGCTGGCTCAGGGTGTGCTTTGATGCCATGATAAAGCCTAAAGAATCTGATAAAAATGAAGGATTTGATGTCTCTAAAACTGGAATACCAATTTTCTCAGCAGGACTTTTCATGAGCAATGTATAACCATCAAATTCAGATTGAAGTTCTTCCTTGCAAGTACCTTGTGCTGCTGATTGCGAGAAAGTGCTTAAGTTCTTAAATGAACATAGTATCACTAGCATTTTACTAAGGAAATTAGAAATTTTGAGTTGTTGTCTGACTTGAAGACAGGCAGTACACTGCAAGAAAGGAAAGTTTTATTTTCTCTTTTCCAAGTAGTAATTTTGAATAGTTAAAATAATGGAACAAGGGGTTTGATAGAGATTTCAAAGTACTGCATGTAAACAACAGGATAAAGAACAAGACCTGGACCTAGGATTAAAAAGACAAAGTTACAGTCTTGGTTCCCTTAAGTCTGTGTGATGTTGGTGACTTGTCCACTTCCCCAGGCCAAAATAAAAAGGAGCAAAGCGGAAGTTGAAACTGACCTTCTGGGTGAGACACCACATTAAGCACTAAGTCCTCTGTTGCTGTGTAACAAATTTTCCCAAAGCTTAGTGGCTTAAAACAACAGCACTTATTATTTCATGGTTTCTTTAGGTCAAGAATGCGGGAACAGCTTAGAGGGACCCTCTGGCCCTGGGTTTCTCACAAGGCTGAAGTAATCTCAAGACTTAGCTGGGGACAGGTTCACTTCCAGGCTCACTCATATTGCTGTTGGCAGGACTCAGAACTGGACCAATGGCCTCAGCTCTTCATGAATTGTTGGTCCGAGGCTTATCATGGTTCCTTGACATGAGGATTGCTTCACAGGGCACCTCACAACACAGGAGCCTGCTGCATCAGAGCAAGGGACAGAAAAAAGGGTGCTGGCAAGACTGAAGCAATGGCCTGTTGTGACTTAATCTCAGAAGTAACATCTATCGCCTTTGCTGTAGCATTCTATTTGTTAGAAGTAAGTCGCTGGATCCAACTCACACTCAAAGGGAAAGAAATCACAAGATTGTGAATACCAGAAACAAGGATTTTGGGCAGTTGTTTCAGAAGCTGCCGACCACAAACACAGATATGGTAGCCTGGGAGCTGAAGCAAACATAAGTCAGTAACTGAGCTACAAGCTAGAATCATGATTTTCTCTTTCCTGTTTTTTTGTTTTTGTTTTAAAGATGTGGGGCACAATTCAGGGTTAGGTATACAAATATTCATTATGCAGGGACCCTTGTTAATGAGGTGTGACCCCCCCCTTCCCCAGGCAGATTCCCACTGTTGCCAATCCCGCTTCCTCGGCCCCCTCCCGGCAGTTTTTCTCTACTGTCAATCATTCTCTTATCATATTGTGATAATTGTTCAAGGTCCGCTTATGAGTGAGAACATGTGATACTCAGTTCTTTGTTCTGTGAAAGATCACTCAGTATTATAGACTCTAAGTCCATTCAGGTTGCTGCGAAGTTCATGATTTTGTTCTTCTTTATGGCTGCGTACGTAATAGTCCATTTTGTATATGTACCACATTTTTTTATCCAGTCCTCTTTTGATGGGCAGTATGGTTGGTTCCATGTTCTTGCTATTGTGAACAATGCTGCGATAAACATATGTGTTCATGTATCTTTTTTATAGAGTGATTTGAGTTCTTCTGGATATATTTTCAGTAGGGGGATTGTGGGGTCATATGGAAGGTCGAATTTTAGATCTTGTAGGAATCACCACAGTGTTTTCCACAGAGGCTATACTAGCTTACACTCCCACCAACAGTGTAGGAGTGTTCCCTTTGCGCCACATCCTCTCCTGCATCTGTTATTTTTTGAGTTATTGATGATGACCATCCTGACTGGAGTTAAGTGGTATCTCAGCGTAGTTTTAATTTGCATTTCTTTGATGACTAGTGAGGCTGAGCATATTTTCATGTATCTGTTGGCTGCTCATATTCTTCTTTTGAGAAGTGTCTGTTCATATCTTTTGCCCACTTTGTAATGGGACTGTTTTTTTTTTCTCTTTTCAGTACGCTTGAGTTCCTTATAGATCCTAGATGTTGGGCCTTTGTCAGGCATACAGTTGGCAAATATTTTTTTCCAGTCTCTGAGTTGTCTCCCTGCTCTCTTGATGATTTCTTTGACTTTGCAGAAGCTTGTCAGTTTGATGAGACCCCACTTGCCTATCTTATCTTTTATGGCATAGGCACTTGGGGTTTTGATCAAGAATTGGTTGCCAGTTCCAATTTCCATAAGTGTGTCTCCTGTATTTTCTAAGGTTATTATAGTTTGAGGTTTTACATTTAGGTCTTTGATCCATTTATGCCTTATCTGCATTACACAAATTTTATGTTGCATTTTCATAGCTATTGCAATTTTACGTGTACATTTTTCCACGCATGTATTTAAAAGTTGTTTTCCATAAAGTTATTCAAAAGTGTGCTGCTTAATTTCCATACATTTGGGAATTTTTAGTTATCTTTTTTGCATTGCTTTCTAACTCAGTTCTATTGTGATAAGAGTACACATCTGTGTGATTGCAATCCTTTGTAATTTATTCATTTGTTTTGTGACTCAACACATGGTCTATTCTGGTGAAAGTTTCGTGAACAATATATAGGTGGAGAATTCTATAGCTGTCAACTAGGCCAAGTTGATCAATAGCATTCATATTTTTTATTTCATTACTGATTGTCTTTTAATATGCTTGTTCTATAACTACTGAGATAATGTGTTAGAATCTAAAGTCTCCAGCTATGATTATGAATTTTCCTATTTCTCAACAATTTTGGTAATTTTTCTTTATCTGTTTTGAGATTATGTTATTAAAGGCATACACTATTAGAATTGTTACTGCTTCTTAATGCATTGACCCTTATGTTGTAGGTGTTTCTCTTTATCTCATTTTATGTTTTTGTTTTCATGTCTACTTTGTCTGAATTACTATTATTGCAATAATCTATCTTGATTCATTTTTATATCTCACAATTCTTTTTTCTCTATTTCAAAACTTTCATTTTCTCAATGTCCTTATATTTGAAATGTGCCTTCTGTAAATACATAGTGGCATCTTACATTTGTGTAAATTTCAACCATCTCTGTCTCAATTTTGTGCTTAGTCTATTTACATTTAGTGTAATAACTACTATGGTTGAATTTAAGTCTACCATTTTGCTACTTATTGTTTATTTGTCTCATTCTTTGTTTCTTTATACTACACCCTCTCTTCTTTTATATTAATCAATTATTTAATATAAATTTATCTCATCTATTGATGATTGAAAATACATTTTTTGGGGGGTATGATTCAGTTAGTGGTTAACCAAGAAAATACAAGATGCAAGTTTAACTTACATGTATCCTAAAACTACATTTTCATCACATCCCAGCAAATGCAAATTCTTAAAAGACATAACTTTGTTTTCCTGTCTTAAAATTTTTTATTGCTATAGTTTTATACATTTCACTTCTACATAAATTATAAACCCTACAGCACAAGACTATTAATGTCTCTTTAAATCATCACTAGTACTTTATGATTCTGAAGTTAAAAGACCAAGAGAAAATGCTAGCAGCTCTCTGGGATTTGTTTTCTCTGGTCTCCCTTATCTGGAATCCTGCTCCAAATCTTTGCTGCTTTCGTAGTCCCCAAACTTAACTCTGTCTTCTCTGCCCAGAGAGAATGCCACTCCCTGCTTATTTCTACCTCTCTGAGCCATGGCCTAGGAAGCGTACCCCCAGAGAAAGTATGAGTGAATGTGAAAAGTCCTCACGTCTCCTCTTTTTCAAGGATTGCAGCCCTTTCTTGACTGTTGCCCAATTCCTAAAAAAAGTTGTTTCATCTACTTTGTTTAGGTTTCACTTTTGTTTAAGGTGGGAGGACGTCTGATACCAGCTAAACTATGAGAGGTGGTACTGAAAGCTAGCATTGTTTTGTTTCTAGTTATGAATACATTATTATACTTGTATGTTATTGCTTGTTCTTATATAAGTATTTCTATTTTTGTTACATTTATCTACTGAAGAACAAAGTGTGAAGACTTCCAATGTTACAAAAGGAACCATGGTGACCCCTCTGCCTCTGAAAGACTAGCTTCTACTGAGATTGACTACATCTGACTTTATATGAAATAATAATATTCAGGTACTATTTCAGTCTAATGGATCCAGACTGAGAAATAAACTAATGCCTAACTAACTAGAGATTTCCTATATTAATTGTCTTGCTGGGATCAGAGGACAAGGTGAGTGTTACTCTTTCACATTCAATTATCCTAGAAAGATGTTGTTCCCAGAACAGGGAATCAGTACTTGGAAGCAGTCCTTAGACTGAAGGAAGTGCATAATATTCTTTCTTCTCTTTGGACTTCACGACTGTTGGAGCTGCACTGAGTATGGTGGATCAGTTTAAAGACACTTATCTTAGAAGGGTAGGCTGGTCCCTGCACATGATAAAGAATGATAATTAGACATGGGAACATCCCTTCGGGATTCTCTGGATAGTGGTCTGAGTCTGGACCTGTGAATTTGCACTAGCAGTTAAAAGGTACCCTCTCTGAATTATTTTCAAGCCTTTAGTGGAGTCCTGGTAGAAAATTCATCCTGATCTTTCTTATAATGTATAAAATTAAAGAAAGACATTCTCCTGTCCTTTAGATAAAGTTGTGGAGGTGATAGAAGAAACTGCTTGAAGGAAGGCAGTTTGGAAATACAGGAAGTTACTATTAGTATAACAAGCAGTCATTTGAGGAGTAGAACTTAGAACAATAACATATAATATGAGTGTAATATTTAACTTTAAATGGGGTGTGTGAGTACATGCCACAGAATTCAGCAGTTCCACTCTTAAGTAATGTTCTTAAAAAAGTCTCTCATGTTCATAAGGAGGCAGGTCAAAGATTGTTTATAGCAATATGTTTATAAAAGCAAAAACAAATATAGAAACAAAATAGCAGAAAAAAAAACGGACAGAAAATTGGGTAGTTAAAATTGTGCCATCTTTATAAAATTGAATACTTCACAACAAAGAACACAAATGAGCCAGAGCTATATGAATAAAACAAGAATTGCTAGGACAATATGAAATTACATAAAATAAGCTCATTGCAAAAGTTTATATCCTATAGGAATCTATTGTTAGGAATATAGATACATACATATATATTACACATATACACATGGTATAAGCTATAAAAATACATGTACATTATAAATGCAAAGTGTAGGTAATTTCCTTTCTTTACTTTTGGAAAACAAAGAAAGAGAATGAGATCAGGGGAACCACTAATGGCATTTGTTCAATTTTAGCCCTTTAAAACCTTTCTAAATAAAATGACAATATTTTGTTAACTACTAGTAGGAAGCACACATGGCTTTTTAAATTATTGGTTGTGTTTTCTGTATATTTTAAGTATTTCACAATTACTAATTATTTTAAAATATACATGTTGCCTTATTTTACCAATAGACATATATACTTGTTCCTGCAATGATAACAGTAACGAGGAAAGGTTATGCATGCAACTTGCATGCAAAAAATGATATGGCAATGACTGCTGACCAAAAGAGCGGCAGCCCAGGTCTTGCATATCTGGCCCTGGTCATCAAAGCCAAGCAAGACATGATTTCTGCTCTCAATGATTCCTCATTTTGGTTGATGCTGAACTCATTGGATCCTTGAATATGTGATACCATGAGAAAGAAATAATGACTGATTTAGAATCCCAGACACATGTAGAAGAATAGCAATGAATCAAATTTAACAAGATGTTTTTTTGCAGCAATAAATGCAATTGCACGCCAGGATTCAGAAGAGAAGTTTCCCAGTACAGGATGAAAGTCTTGGGTACTGGCAGAAGCCTGTTGATTGTGTTGGTCAAATACAGGATGGGCTATTGGAGAACGCAGAGGTTGGACTTTTTCTGGTAACTCCAGCAGGCTAAAGAAGAGTTAGAGGAGGGGAGGAGGACACAGAGCTACTTATCTTATGAGCTCAGCCTTTAGCAAAGGCATCCATGCTCCCACTTGTGTTCTCTCCCTGTGGATTTCGAGTCATAAAACAGTGTGAACTACCCTGCTGAACTTTACCCTGAACTGGGTCAGTGTTGGCAGTGAAGCACTGCCAAATGCACCTTTATTTTTAACCCTGAGTCTACATTGGTGAGAATAAAGAAGCCTCTATTGTGTGCATAAAGCACTTAAAAGCATCACTTTGCCTTAAGCAATAAAAATGATTGATGGTTATAACTCCCAAGGAGAGACTGTGGGAAGCCATCGTGATTACTTCAAAATAAAACAACTACACTTAAAAAAATACAGAAAAATTTGTTGGTAGAGTAATTCAAAAAAGGAGGTAGGGAGGTAAGAATATTAAGAAAATATACTAAAGGTGAAATTTAAAATTTTGTTTAGGTGAGACAGTAAAATTAAATTTTATAGAGATGTATGCAATATATGTATATTTATAGGGATACATATATACATACACATATATAGTATATTTGTGCACGTGCACCCACACATATGTAGCATAAAATCACAATTCATTTATAGAGAAGAGAAAAGCTCCAGTGTAGTGTTTTTATATTAACTAAAGGATTCAACATTACTATTTTTGTTGTTTGTTTCATATCAGTGTTTAAGATCCGAATAGATTAGAATCTATTTCAGAGCAGAATAATTGTTTCTTGAAGCTTTTATTCATGTGCATGTGTGTGTGTGTGTGTGTGTGTGTGTGTACATATGCCTATATGTATTAAGTCTTGATGTTAAGTGTATCCTTGTTTTGAGGTATAATTTAAAAAATGTATACATTATACAGTAAAGTTTATAAATAGTAAGAGCACAGTTCAATGACATTTAAATATATGTGTGCACTCATGAAATCATCCCAGACTACATTAGAGGATATTTCCATTTTTACAAAAAGTTTCCTGATATTTGTTACAACAAATGTTTTAGCTGTTTTTCTTTATTTGCAACAACTTGCTCCTCTTTCTGTTTTCTCAGTCTCTTTTATCCAGCGTCCTTTATCTTCTCCTCTCTGTGTGTTTCTTTTCTTTAAATTCTAAAACAATTGGGACGTTATCACTGGCATATTTAGTAACATCAGCTTAAGCTTTGTTTTAATTGAGAGAAAATTCACATACTGTAAAATCTACCCGTTTAAAGTGTGTGATGTAGTGGTTTTTAAAATATATTTAAAAAAATTTTTAATCTTTAAAATTTTACTTTTAAATGGCAAATAATTGTATGTATTTATGGGCACAGTGTGATGTTTTGGTATATGTTTGCAATACAGAGGGTTTTAGTATAGTCGCAAAGTTGTGCAATAATGACTTATCTAACTTCAGAACATTTTAATCACCTCAAAAGAAATCCTTGTACCCATTAGCAATTATACCACATATCACTTTCCCTCTATTGCTCTCCCCTCCTTGCCACTGGTAATTACTAATATTTAAAAAAAAATTCTATTTAGAGATGGGGTCTGGCTCTAACCTATAGATTCATCTATCCTAGAAATTTCAAATAAATAAAATATATGGCCTTTTGGGTCTAACTATTTCACTTAGTATAATGTTTTCAAGGTTCATCTATGGGGCAATCTTTTTTATGGTTGAATAATATTCCATTGTATGGATAAACTTTTTTGCTTATCTGCTTATCAATGGATGAACATTTGGGTTGTTTCTACTTCTTGGGTATTATGTATAAGCATTTGTGTACAAGTTTATGTATAGATATATTTTTGTTTATTTTGGTTCTATACTTAGGAATGGAATTGCTAGATATGGACCCTGTATATAATATTTTTAATTTTATTTTTTTAACTTTACAAATAGTAATTGTACCTATTCACGAGTACATAGCTATGCTTCAATATATATAATGTATAATGACCAGATCAGGTTAATTAACATATCCATCAACTCAAATATTTATCATTTCTTTGTGTTGGAAACATTCAATGTATTTATAATTTTTGAGAAATTGCCAAACTACTTTTCAAAAGGACTGCACTATTGCACATTCCAGGTACCTGCCCATGCAGGATGGTTCCAATTTCTCTACATCCTCATAACTCTTGTTAGTATTTATTTTTTAAATTTTAGTTATCTTATTGGACATGTAGATGTATATCATTGTGGTTTTAATTCACATTTCTTTAATGATGAATAAGGAAGATATTTTCATGTGCTTATTGGTCATCAGTATATCTTCTTTTGAGAATTGTCTACTTAAATCATTTCAGTATTTTTAATGATTTTTTAATGAGTATTTATATACTATCCAGAATATGTTTATATATATTCTGGATAGTAGTCCTTTGTAAGAAATATGATTTGTAAATATTTTTCCCATTTCATGAGTTCTACTGTAACTTTCTTGCTTATATCTTTATATAAACACAAGTTTTAGAATTTGATGAAGTTCCATTAATTATTATTATTTTTTGTTTTGTGACTTGTGCTTTTGGTGTCTTATCTAAATAAGAAATCATTACCTAACCCAAGGTTAGAAAGATTTATGGCTATGTTTTCTTTTAAGAATTTTACAGCTTTAGTTCTTAAATTTGGTCTTTAATCCACTTGAAGTTAATTTTAATATATGGTGTGAGGTAAGAGTCCAATATTATTCTTTGGTATGTGTATATTCTATTATCTCTGAAATATTTGTTGAAAAATTATTATTTTCCCCAATCTATTATCATGGCACTTGTTTTTTGAAAATGAATCAACCATCAATGTAAGGGTTTATTCCTGGGTGCTCAGTTCTGTGCCATTGACTTATATGTCTGTTCTTATATCAGCACCACAGTATTTTGATTACTAGAGTTTTGTAGTAAGTCTTGAAATCAAGAAGTGTGACTACTCTTTTTAATTATTGTTCAAGATTGTTTCAAAATTATTTTGGGTTCCATGTATTTCCATATGGATTTTGGGTCGACTTGTTAATTTCAGCAAAAAAAAAAAGAAGCTGGGATATTATTGGTAGAGGTTGTGTTGAATCTATAGATCAGTATTTTATTAATAATATTACTAAGTCTTTCAATACATGACTGCTGGATGTCTTTCCATTTATTTCGATCATACTTAGTTTTGTTCAACAATGTTTTGTAGTTTTCAGTGTACGTCTTGTATTTCTTGTGTCACAGTACTTGTGCTAAGTATTTAAATCTTTTTGATGTTATTGTAAATAAAATTATTTTTCTAATTTCATTTTCAGATTGCCTATTGCTAGTCCATAGAAACGAGTCGATTTGTATATTGATATTGTATTTTGCGATTTGCTAAACTTCTTTATTATCTCTAAGAGTCTTTTTGTGAATTCCTTAGGATTTTTAATATGTAAGATGTTATCTGCAAATAGAGGTAGTTTTATTTCTTTATATCCAATCTAGATGCATTTTATTTCTTTTTCTTGACTAATTTCGCTTGCTAGACCCTTCACTCCAATGCTGAATGAAAGTGGCAAAAGGGGAAATTTCTGATCTTAGGAGGAAAATGTTGGGCTTTTATCCTTAAGTATGATGTTAACTGTAGGTCTTGTGGAGGAAGTTTCTCTTTTTTCTTTGTTGTGTGCTTTTTAATCATGAAACTGTTAGATTTAACTGACATTATCAAGTGGTTTTATTTATCCTGAATAAAACATATTTATTAATATGTTACATAGCATTGATTTGTTTTTACAAATTGAATGAGCCTTGCATTTTAAGGATAAATCCCACTTGGTCATCATGTATAGTCTTTTTTTTTTTTTTTTAATTTGTTGCTGAATTGTGTTTCCTAGGGTTGCCATAAGAAAGTACCACAGACTTCAACAACAGAAATTTATTTTCTCATAGTAGTGGAGACAAAGTTAGAGGTGTTGGCAGTCTTGATTTCTTCTGATGCCTCTCTTATTGGCTTATAGATGGCCATGATCTCCCTTCTTTTATAGATGGCCACCATCTCCCTTCTTTTCACATGTCTCTCCTATTGTTTGTCTGTGTCTTAATCTCCTCTTGTAAGAACACCAGTCATAATGGATTAGGGTCCCAAACTTATGACCTATGAAGGTTCTATTTTTAAATACAGTGACATTCTCAGGTAATGGAGTTAAGGCTTCAACATATGAATTTGAGGGATACATGACTCAGCACCTAACAGTTAGTATATTCTTAAGGTCTTTTGCATTTATAGTCATAAGAGATATTTGTCTTTACTTTTCTTTTCCTATGATACTTTGTTTGCTCTTGATATCAGTATAATCTTGGCCTCATAAAATAAATTGGAAAGTTTTCCTCTTCAATTTTTTTTAATGTGTGTGGAATATTTAGCGAAAAATTAGTGTTAATACTTGGCAAAATTCACTAGTGAAGTTCTTTTGTCCTGAACTTTTCCTTGTGGAAAATTATTTAATTAACAATTCAATGTTTTCATATGTTACACCCATATTCAGATTGTCTGTTTCTTCTTGAGTCATTTTGGATGGCCCATGTCTTTCTGAAAATTTGTCAATTTTATCCAAGTTATCTAATTTGTCATAATAATATTGCTTATACTACTACCTTATAGTCCTTCTTTTTTCTGTAATTGATAGTTAAGTTCCATCTTTCATCCTTGAATTTAGTGTTTTGAGTCTTCTCTATTTTTTCTTTGTCAATGCGGTTAAAAGCTTGTCAATTGTGTTGACTGGTACTTTGACTTTCTCTATTGTCTATTTTCTTTTGTATTTATTTCCACTCTAATCTTTATTTTTTCAAAATTCCACTTATTTTGAGTGTAATTTGTTGTTCTTTTTTTTTTAAGTTGCAAGATAAGATTATGAATTTGAAACCTCTATGTTTTAATATAGGCATCCTATAAATTTTGGTATGTTGTGTCTTCATTTTCACTCACTTGAAAACATTTTTCTTGTGATTTCTCCTTTAACCAACGATGTTGTTTAATTTCAATGTATTTCAAAGTTTCTAAATTTTTATCTGTTATTGATTACTCATTTTATTCCATTATAAAGAACATATTTTGTATGATTTCATTCCTTTTTAATTTATTGATTTGTGTTATAACATAATATGTGGTTGGTCCTGGTGAATGTTTTATGTGGGTCTGAAAATAATGTATGTTCTGCTGTTGTTGGGTGATGTGTTCCATAGATGTTATGTCTAGCGGTCCTATTCATAATTGAAAATGAGGTATTGAAGTCTCCAGTTGTTATTGCTACATTGTTTATTTCTCCTTTCAATTCTTTCAGTTTTTACTTCATGTATTTTAGGGCTCTGTTGTTCAGCTGCTAGATGTATATATTGTTTATAATTTTTATTTGCTTTTGATAAATAAATAAAAAGTTTTGACCCTTTTATCCCAACAAATAATAACTTTATGTCTTTGTATATATTAAAAATTTTGTCTTAAAGTCAATTTTGTGTTATATTAGCACAAAACATTTTTTGTTTTTGTTATTGTTTTAATGTATGCATTTTTTGAACTTTTTACTTTTCAACCTATATCTGCCTTTGGATCTAAATTGTGTTTCTTATAGAAAGTATCTGTTGAATCATGCATTTTAAAATCAAATTTCCAATCTCTATCTTTTGTTGGAGTGTTTGATCCATTTAAATTTAATGTAATGAATTATATGACAGGGTTTATGGCTGCTCTTGCTATTTGTTTTCTACATGAGTTATATCATTTTTGGTCTGTCATTTTTCCATTATTGTCTTCTTTTGTGTTAAAAATGTTAATATGCCATTTTAATTTCCTTGTTCTTTTCTGTATCTTTTTGAATAATTTTCTTAATGATTTTCTTTTGAGATTATAACTAGCATTTAAACTTATTACAATCTCTATTGAACTAATATAAACTTAACTTCAATAACATAGAAAAATTTTGCTTAATATAGCTCCATTTTCTTCTTCCCTTGTTTGTGCTGTTATTGTCACACATATTATATCTTCATAAATTATATGCCATAAACATAACTATGCAATTATTACTTTGTGCAGTTGTCTTTAAAATACAATAGGAGATAAGAAAGGGTATGATAAACAACAAAGTATTTATACTTACACATTTCTTATATCTGCCTATGTAACAACCTTCCAGGTGCTTTTATTTCTTCATTGGATTTTTAAAAGTATTTGTCTTAGGAAAGCTTGGTAAACAACACATCCTTTCACCTTTTGTTTATCTGGGAGTATCTTAATCTCGATTTCATTTTTAAAGATTAATTTTGCTGGATGTAAAAATCTGGATTGACAGTGTTTTTATTTGCGTACTTTGAGTATGCCTTGCCCAGTGTCTTCCATCCTGTAGGGAAGCAGTCCCCAACCTTTTGACATCAAGGTCCAGTTTCCTGAAAGACAAGTTTTTCCAAAGATGGGAGTGGAGTGGAGGTAGGGGGGGAGGTGTGGATCATCAGGCGTTAGATTCTCATAAGGTGTATGCAACCCAGATCCCTCACATGTGTAGTTCACAATAGGGTTCGTGCTCCTATGAGAATCGAATGCCATCACTGACCTGACAGAAGATGGAGCTCTGCTCACTCGCCACTTACCTTCTGTGTACAGCTGGATTCCTAAAAGTACCGGTCCATGGCCTGGGGGTGAGGAGTCCTTGCTCTTGGACTTCTGCTAAGAAATCAGTTGTTAATCTATTTGAGGATCTCTTGTATATACAGAGTAATTTCCCTTGCATCTTTTCAAAATTATTTGTCTTTATCTTTCTACAGTTTAACAGTTATGTGTATAGCTGTGTACATTTTGAATTTTATTCCACTTAGAGTTTTTGTGACTCTTGGATGTGTAGATTAATATTTTTCATAAAGCTTAAAAGTTTATATTCTTCAAACGTCATTCTGTTTTCTCTCTATATGAATTATTTCTTCAAATGTCATTCTGCTTTCTCACTATATGAATTTGACTACTCTAGATATACCTTATATAAGGAAAATTATACAGTATTTATCTTTTTATGTCCAGCTTATTTATTTCACTTATCATAATGTCCTCAAGGTTTATCTACATTGAAGCTATGTCAAGATTTCATTCTATAATTACACATCTCTGTGTGTGTGTGTGTGTGTGTGTGTGTGTGTGTGTGTGTGTATTTAAGTTTATTTATTTCCACTAGACAATGTGTTCCTTGAGGGTAGGGATTTTATATATATATATATAATATTTTAAAAATATATAACATATTTTTATATCTATATTTTTATATTGGGAGAGGGAATAAAAAGAAAGGAGTCCCTCTACTGGGTCCTATTCAGTAGTAGCTTTTTGTTCCATAGGATTAGGGAAGGATTTGAGGAAATAAATGTTGTTTGGAAAAATCCAGGTGTAGTTACTTTGTATGTTGTGATGGGCCAGGAGGGATGAGGTGAAGTGGGAAGTCCCCTCACACCCTCCATCTTGCCTCAGACTATGTCTGGAGCCCTGGGGGGTGCACCGCTTTCACTCTTGCTTCTTGGGGTCGTTGATGGCCACATAAGGGTAGAGGATGACGAGCAGGAAAACCCATATGCCCAGCATGTTGATGCAGATGGCCAGCTGCACGTGGGTGATCATCTTGAGGAGGACCTGGACTGGAACTCTGCGGCGTTGCTCAGACACCCATTGACCACTTCTTGTTATTAAAATGAAATATTTTAAATTTATTTGTATATCCTGTGCAAATACAAGTTTGATAAATGAGGACATTAACACTTATACATTTAGTTTATTTTTTGGCAATCATTTTGCCAGCAGTCGCAACCATTTTTAAAAAAATTGTATTTCCTCACTTGAAAAAGGTTAAATTGTTCCTTGATTGCCATCTCAAAACACTTCACTCAGCATAATTTCGACACCAATTGTTTGCTGTTTAAGTTTTTAACATTTTGGCTAATGGAGCTATTGCCCATTAGAGCAGAATTATTTTTCTGAATTGATGGGCTCTCAAGCAGGAAAGTATCATTAAGCTCACTTCAATGGCAACCATTTAATGGATGCCAACAGCCATTCATGTTTTAGATAGATTTACTGATTATATTTTCCAGATCTATAATTCAGTATGAGGAGTAGTATTTCAGAGTGAATATTTGTATTACAGATTATTCTGTAATTTTTTCTTGAGTTCATCACAGACTCTTGGCAGCTAAGATGCTATTTTATATTTATTAACAATGTTTTTTTCTCATAGTTATTTTCTATAAATATTGGCTTTATGAATCCCTTCAATTTTGTTCTTTACAGAGCCAACAGACAGTTCCACATGATTTGGAATAGCCTTATTTTCTTTGTCTGTCAGAAAATCTGGTTGTGTCATTGACAAGGTTAAAAGCAATGGATCATTCCCCAGGTATGAGCTGGACAAAAACAAAAGAGTCCATGGGGAATCTACTGAGTGACTGAGCAATGTTGTTGGTATTCTCTATGGTTTAATTCCATATTTCACTTCTTTTTATAATGTCCTCTAAACTCTTTTTTGTACAGTTATAACAGAAACAAACTTCTTTTTCCCCCCGAAATCTTAGAACCTACTTGATTCTAAAGACTCCTAAAGGATTTGTGATTTTTCTTTTATAAAATGTCTTCTATCTTTTCAGTTCTTGTTGTGCATTCCTAGCAGGCATAAACTTTTGACACGTTCATGTGTTTTCATTCTATCCTGAAAACATATGGAGTCTTCCTGGGTACTCTTCATTTTCATATTTTTATATCCTCGATTATTTTGTTTTCAACTTATACCCTTAATAGTGATGTGATTTTGTTTAACTTCCTTGAGTTTGATATCTCTCATTAGATTTTTGAAAGAAAGAATGAGAAAAGGGACTTAGAAAAACATGTGCTTGATGCAACCAAGTTAACTTTTTTCTTTCAATTCCAACAGAATTTGAAACATTCAGATCACACCTATCATTTTCTTTCTTATTTAATTGTATAACTTTTTGTATCTGCCTCTTCAGAAATAGAAATTGCTGAGTCTAAGATTGTTTTCTTATATTTAATCTTCTGCAGTTCTATCCTGTATGCTATAGAGAGTAATATTGATTTATTTAATAATTCCTCAGTAAATCTTAATTGTTTAGTAATAATCATAAAGTAATGCAGAAAAAGACCATCAGCATTTGACACTCCCATCATTCTGTCAATTAATATTAGTTCTTGGAGCAGATGAGTAAATTATAGTCTTACAGACTTAACTTATCATGATAATGGCTTTTTAGCTCTCATGGTCACATTATAAGGTATTTTTATATTTGTTTATGAAATATTTCTATTTGTTTTCAGGAGAGCTAAGGCCAAGTATTCAAATTCTCAAAAACCCCTGTCTTACTGCATCTTAAAAGAACAGTTGCCTAGAAGGTAAAGACAAGTAGTACAGTCTGCATAAAATAGTGTACTGAGCTCAAGACACAAAATCAGCAAAAAATGAACTTGCTGTCCACTTGAGTGGATATATGTTTTGACCACAAATATCATCAAAATTTAACATAATCTTTTCACATTATGTAAGAAATCATTCATAGGTAATTTTTTCGCAGGTGCTGTTGATATAACAACTCTTTATATAAACATCTGACACTGGCATAGTGCCTCCTAGTCTCAAAAATACTTACAAATATTTTAGTTATTTGTACACTCAATATGACATTGTCATTTTAAACTGATAGCTTGACAAAGCACTTGAATTCTATTTAGTGTGTGAATTATTGTTGAAGAAAACTGGTAGGTACACAATTTATGTGCTCTATAAATTTTAGTTTAGCCTGAACATTCTAGGTTTGAAGTATTACAATGTTTTTTAAAGTATGTATTTATTAGAAATAAAAGTTAAGACGTTATCTTATCTGGGTCAATCTTTGTGTGTTTAGTATCTGTCAAACGGATTCACTTAGGATATACTCTTTATTTTATTTTGTATTTTATTTTTTATTGTGGTAATAATTCACTTGAGATCTACCCTCTTAACACACTTTCAGTGCACAATACTGTATTGTTAATTATAGGCGCAATGCTGTACAGCAGAACTCTAGAACTTATATTTTATGTAACTGAAATTTTATATCTATTGAAGAGTTTTTCTCTTGTCCCCTCCTTCAGCCTCTGGCAAACACCATCCTACTCACTGTTTCTATGAGTTTGACTATATTTTATACCTCATGTGAATGAATCATGCAGTATTTGCCCTCCTGTGACTGACACTTTTCACTTATATAATATCCTCCAGTTTCATCCATATCATAGCTAAAATAATTGAAATCAGGATCTCAAGGAGATACCTGCATTCTCAGATTCAGTGCAGCACAATTCACAATGACCAAGATTTGATACTAATCTAAATATTCATCCATAAATAAATGGATAAAGAAAATGTGGTAATACAGACAATGGAATCTTATTCAGCCGTAAAAAAGAAAACCTTCAAAATATCTTCTAACATTCATGAATTTACTTTGCCAGCCTTCTCTGACATATGTTGTACCATATGTATTCTTAAAAGCTGTCCCCAAATATTTTTTGGAACGAGGCTTTGTATACATAACTGCAGTAAATCTATGAATGTTAGAAGATATCCTGAATGTTTCCTTCTTTTTTATGACTGAATAATATTTCATTGTATATATGCTCCACACTTTCTTTATCCATTCATCCATCTATGAATATATAGGAGACAGTTTAGAAGAATACATGTGGTACAACACATGTGCCAACTTCATTGATCAAGTTGATTTTAGGTAGACTAGTTAAAAGGGGAAATATTCTAAACAGTAAGAAATGGCATAAAATCACAAAAGTTAGAGGTAAGCTCAAAGCAAACAAAAATGTGTTCATTTTTACACTCCATTGCCAGTTTCTCAATGGTGCCATTTCCTAATGTTACAATATGGTAACATCAGTAGCACTAACACAACTCAACTTCAGAATTTTCTCCTAAATCATCACTGACTGGATTTACCTTCTGTTCTCTGTAACCCTTGTGAATTTTTTTTTAGTTTTTAATTTTATGAAGTTAATATGTGTACAAGGTAAAAAGTAAGGAAAATGCAAAATGAAGTCACAATGAATGCAAAGTAATTTTCCTCTTATTTCTATTCCCCATCCAGCTGGCAACCCAATTTTATATGGTTCCTGTTATGTTGTTATTCATGTTATCTACTTTGGGAGATATTCTATGCAAATAAAAAACACATGCATGCTTTTCTCCTTTCCTTTTTTATCAATATGGCTTTATGATGATTTCAGGATTGATTTTAGAAAACGTACAAAGAAGGAAGGTACTTGCAAGGAAGTTCTTTACTTTTTCTAGTAATTCCCCTATTTAAGGAAAAAATCAGAAATCTTGAGCTCATACTCTTCCCCACAAGTATTTGTGTAATGTTAGGCAAATTATTTTAACATTTTTGGATCCAAGTTTTTTGACTTGCAAAACATATATTGGTCTGGAATGTTAGAACTGGACTATTTATGTTGAAAAATATTTCAGGAGGCCATAGAGTCTATTTTCTTGCTACTAGCTAGGACCACAGTTACCTCAAAAACATAGTATGTGTTCTTAGCACAGAAACAGAAGCAAGCATCTGAGTGATGGATTAGTTAGAGGCTTAGCTATGAGCCAAGAAAATCGTGCTTTAGAGCTGACTCTATTACTAACTTACAGGGAAGGATTGAATCATTTACATGGCCTCTTTGAGCCCTTTTGAACATATACTGTGAGTCAGGCACTACGCTAGAAACTGGAGTTAAGTGTGAACAATGGACACCTTCAGGAAATTATACATAACATGTAGACAATAAAAATACTTACACGTATGTGAACATAGTGCAGACCTTATACCTAAGTGTAGACAGCTAGCACACACACACAAATAAATAGACAAGATGATCGTGGTTGTGATAAGTGAAGCTAAATAGAGTAATATAGTGATAATAGACTGCAGAGCTCACACTTTGAGCTTTGGCATTCTGGGGGCAAAATCACAAACCTGCCTGTGGTATTTTAAACACTGCAAGACTCAACACCTGTCAGATGCCGCACAAATGTCTCAACATTTTTTTGATGGCATATCACTATGAGGTTGCTTTTTAATGCTTTCTCTGAAAAAAATTAGACCCAAGTGAAAAGAGATATGAGAAAGGAAACGAGGATGGTGGCTCCCAATAAGTATTTGTGTTTAAGGATGAAATACAATATAATGTCTCTTTTTCAGTTTATATGTCTTGCCTGCTCAAATGGCTGCTACCTTGTCAGGCTCTAAATAGGCTGAATCTCACAGCTTCATAAACAGACTTGTCAGGTGTTTTTCTTGACCTTGGGGTGCTCTAGACCACAGAAGGTGAATGGAGCCCCTAGGCGGAACATCCTTTTAATTGGATTTTAGAGGAGACCTCTTTGAAGAGATGACAAATGAAGGAGTACTGAAGAAACAGATAAGAGTCATTCGAGTGAAGGGCAAGTGCAAAGGTCCTGAAGATAAAAATGACCTAGTGTATTAAGGGAAAAGGGGGAGAGGGGTGGGCATCTAGATTGCAGCATCTGAGAGGCTTGTGGTATGAGGTGACCTTGAAGTTGGAGCAGGTACCTAACATAGTGGGCTTCAAGGGTCAGCATGGTGAGTTTGGATTTTTATAAAGATCACAGAAAGTGACTGAAAGGTGGTAAGTCGGGAAATGACTTCATGACTCACATGAGTGACATATGTGGCAGGTGGATGGTGAGGAGGTGGGGTGGCCCGTGAGTGGGATCTAGTAAGAGGTACTCAAGAGGCAGAAGAGATAGAGAAACTTCCTGATGGTCCTGGGCAGAGGAGATGTCAGCCCAGACTAGGGTGAAGCCATTGGAAACAAAGGGAATTAGATAATTAAAAATATGTTTAGGAAATTCAATTATCAGCATAACTGGAGGGATTTTTACAAAAGGAAGACTCAAGAAAAGAATCTAGGTTTGTATCTTTAAGCAACTGGGTAGATGATGCTGTCATTTACTGAGATGGAAAAGAACCAGAGGACAGCAGTTTGTAAGCACAATTCAAAATTTTGTTTATTCTCCTACGAATGAGGGCTTGAACAGAACTGTAAACCCCTCTGACTCTAATATAAAATAAGACATTAGTGTGATGTGATGTCACCCAGCTCATGGCCAAGAGGTAAGAAACATGGAATGATTTTAAAAAAAAGAGAGAAGAATTTAGCTTCAGAACAAGATTCTAGGGGGGAATCATGCAGGAATCTGGGTGAGGCATCCTGGAATATTTACTTTAAAAAGTGGGAAAATGGAGTAGAAGGAAGACAAGGAATTCCATTTTCATGGGTGTCCTCAAATCCTAAAAGGGATTTCAGCAGTTACACATTTGGCAAGCACCTGGGGCCATGCTTGAGGAGTTTTATAGTCCAAATCAGGAGGGAGACATAAAGTACTTTCAATCTGGAGACTAAAAATTAAGCATTAAAGGAAAAATTGGTGGAGTGTTTTAAGCCGAAGATTTTGAAGTTATTTTTAATAGGAGAAAATCAAAGCAAATGTAACAACACAACAAACTGATCCTTCCAACTAGGTAAGACCCCGTGGCTTTGCTGTTGATTTCTTTATTTTACCCTTGAAAGCAAATGGATAGGTCTTTGCATTCTTGAATTTTCCCCCCAAATCAGAAAGAAGCAAATGTAGATATTAGAGAGACATAAAAGATGAAATTTGCTTTGGAGATGTCTGTAGAGACTGGGCAAGGAAACGAAAAATTCTCTCATAATAACTTGCTCTCAAGAAATGTCATTTTGATATTAGATGTTTTCGTTATTTTAATAAACAAATATCTTAAACATTAAAATAGAGCTTTCTGCCTGGGGGTATGCTCACATTCTGTTCTTGCCAAAAAGGTGATGTGCTCTCCCGGTCCCCACTGCCAAGGCATGCCAGACCCCTGGGCAGCTACAAAACTTGCTTTTCATCCACAATCATGCAAAAAGCAAAATGTTGATGTTGTCCTCCTCTGAAACCATTTATTCATATTCGCTGGAATTTTTCCCATATTCACACATTGCCTAGACATTTCCACGTATGTGGTTCCTCCTGCAGCTTGCTCTCATGAAAGCAAATTCCTCTCTTGAGCACTATTTCAGGCCAGCTCTCTGACCTCACTGGAGAAGACCAGGGAGGGAGGCAGCAGGGAAGCCCAAAGGCATTTTGGACCCCTGAGTTGCATGGTGGAGCGTTGGAGAATCCAGTCCGGACATGCAGGGGAGAGACTTAATAGAGCTGCCAGCTGGCCGGGCCTCCTCTAAATCTTTATCATCAAACCTGGGAGTAAAAGGCAAATCTGTTTTCCTAAAAATCCACAGTACAGAGTTATGATTGCTCCAGATTGTATCTTTGTCTCTCTGCAGCTGGAATCTTAATTGGCTGTGCTATTTCTGTCACAGCTGCTGGAAATTCTGCCCTTTCTCAAGCTGCTCAGCCTCTTCCCCGTCCCCAGCACATCAGACGCACAGAGGTTTTGTCATCGGAACAAAATTGTTGATCGGTGCACATTTCATTGATGATGAAGCCTGCCCGCAGGGGCCACTCAGGAGACCAGGGGAAAATGAGCTGCCAGAGGGAGAAGGCTTTCAATAAAAGTTGAACAAAACTGCACTGGAAGCCGGAGAGAGTCTTTAAAGAGGTGGGTTCAGGCAGGGGTTTGCCTATTAGAATGTGGGTCTCCTAGGAGCTAATTATTAGGAGGCAACGACAAGGCGTGGTGGCAGGTGAGCGGGAGCAGCTGTGAAATCAGGTGAGGCGCCATTGCAGGTGCAGGGCAGTGGGAGGTGGAGGCAAGGCCCAAGTGGTTTTAATTGCCTTCTTGGTGGCTTCTCCGGAGTTCTGGATGTGGAACTCACTCCCTGAAATCTAATTGACTCAGAGCCTTAGCTCACCCAGCAAGGAGCGAGAGGCCAGATGGACAGGGCTCGGCTCTAAATGCTTGCTGAAGTCCATCTGCGGTGCCCGTTTTTGTGGGAGCGGCTGAAAATTCCCCAGATGAATCCCAAGTTAGAAGAGGAGGAGCCGGAGGCCGTTATGATAAGTGAAATAAACACTCACAGAAAGACAAAGTTTGCATTTTCTCACTCATATGTGGGAGCTAAAAAAGCGGCTCTCACGGAGGTGGAGAAAGAATGACGGACTCTGGAGGCTGGGAAGGGAGGCAGGAGGAGAGAGGTTTGTTGATGGGAGAAAAGTACAGTTAGCAGGAATAAGTTTGAGTGTTCAACAGCATAGTAGGATGGCTGTAGTTATTAATAATTTATCGTGTAAATAAAATTAATTGTATAAAAATGTATTGTATAAATATAATAGACGAGAGGAATTTGAATGTTCCCAATATAAAGAAATAATAAATGTTTTAGGTGATAGATATCTACTTATCCTGATTTTCTTATTACATAGTGTATGCGTGTATCAAAATTCTGCATGTACCCCATAGATGTGTATGACTATTGTGTATTAATTTTTTAAAAAAGGTTAAAAGATGTGTTGAGAATTTGTGGTCTGAGTTTGTCCCTGGGATTGTTATATGACCTTCAGTAGATCATTTACCCACCAGGCTCCAGTTTCTCTCATCGGATGTTGTTGGATGAGATTTTCTTTCAAATCTCTTTCATTTCTTACATTTTCAGCTCCTTGAAATTCCCCTCCCCACACACACATTGAGATTCAGTGTACCATCGGAGTTGATTTGGAGGACCATGGGGTAGAGTGAGAGAGCAACTCTCTACTACCATCTTCCACAGTAATAATTTTGTTGACTTGTTTTGTATGACAGGTGAAAAACAAACCTAGCAACAGATAGATGTTTTTGAGGACTTACTATGTCACAGGTGCTGGAAAAAAATAAAAAAATTATGGTCCATTAAGATGATCATGTTTCGAAGCCAGTATTTTTAAAAAATCAACCCTTAATTAGCACCCATTGATAACTTTGTTTTTCAGAATTGACCCTTTTGCTCAAATCTCCCTTGTAGGTTCAATAGATGTTTACTGGAACCTTAACATGTCTGGGAAGTTTGAGTTATTTTCTTATCTTTATTAGTTGTTTACTTACTTTTGTGCATTTATTTTTCTTTCTTTTTATGTTTTGCAAAGTAGATTTTTTCTACTACATTTTAAGTTAGATTTTTCTCCATTTTTGGTAAGATATTTGTAATGTTTGATTTATAGTTGAATAAAAAAACCCCAGAATTTATTATTAAGACAAATTATGTAAGCTATTTTTTTTTTTTTGAGTTGGAGTCTCACTCTGTCACCCAGACTGGAGTGCAGTGGCCGCTCCCGGCCACTGCAGCCTCGACCTGCTGGGCTCCGGCCATCCTTCCGCCTCAGCCTTCCAAGTAGCTCGAACTTCAGGTGCGCGCTACCATGCCTGGCTAATTTTTGATTTATTGTAGAGATGAGGTCTCGCCAATTGCTCAGGCGGGTCTCGAACCCGCGGGCTCAGGCAATCCACTCACCTCAGCCTCCCAAAGGCGCGGGATTACAGGCCGAGCCACTGAGCCCGGCATGTAAGCTATTTTTGATGATGGTTTTAGGGAACATTTTATCATTTGCAAAGAGGAATCCAGTCACTTTACGAGAAGATACCCCCCAAAATGAAATTTATTTATAAAAAATTTTCTATGCCATTAAAAATGCCCTAACTATAGATATGTTTGGTCTTATGTCCTATTCTCCATTACATAGATTCTTCTTTATAAATGGTAAAGTGTTCCCTAAAAATACCATAAAAATTGCTTAAATAATTTGTTTTTATAAACCTTAGAGGCCGAGGTAGGAGGATCATTTGCACCCAGGCCTTCAAATCCAGCCTGTGCAACATAATGAGACCTTATCTCTAAAAAAAAAAAAAAAAAGTAATAGTAATAATAAACCTAATAAACCTTAGTTTTTAAAAATTCAGCTATAGATTAAACTTGATGATAGTTTTAGGGAATACTTTATTATTCGCAAAGAGGAATCCAGTCACTTTACGAAGGAGTAAACACCCCCAAATGAAATTTATTTATAAAAAATGGTGTATGTATTCCACAAAACATGATTCCAAAAGGTCAACTAAAAGTGAAGAAGCCTCACTTAAATATTTCTAAAATAACAAAACTTTAGATTCTGACATGAAATTTTAAGCCAGTTAGTTCATCTCCTTCTTTGTTAGGAATAATTCCAGAGAATCCCTGTGCACATAAAACAGGACTAGAAGTCAGCTTTGCATCCATTTTGCACTTACAGAAGGTAACAATCTACCTGGATGCACATGAAGAAATCTGTGAGACCATGGAAAGGTGCAACCCCACAGTCCACATGGGAACTGGAACCCTGCGAAACCACTCTTCTCCCAGGTGTCACCCCAACTGACTTTGCTGAGCATCCTTCCATGAGTGCCTGCGAAGCCTGAGAGTACTGTGAAGACACAGTCCTGTGGTCACAGAACTCACATGGGACACAGCATGGGAGGAGGCAACAGTGACATAAAAAGTGATCATTTCCCTTCACAGCAGCACAGACAGGATGTGCCAGAAGAGACTGTCTTAGGAGGAACAACTGACCTAGCTGGGCAGTGGTTAGATAGATCTTCCTTTTGGGATGAAACCAGGAAAGATGTTCCCCTTGGGTTGGGGCCAGGAGAGCTATTTCCCCTGGGGTGGGCCCAGGAGAGATGTTTCCCTTGGAGTGGGGCCAGAAGGGATTTTCCCCCTGGGGCTGGGGCCTGGAGAGTTTATCCCCTAGGTTGGAACCAGGAGAGATGATCCCTCTGGGTTAGGGCCAGGAGAGATGCTCCCTCCAGGCTGAAACCAGGAGAGATGTTGTCCCCGGGGTGGGACCAGGAGTTAACTCTCCCCAAGATGGACCATCCCAAGTCAAGAGGAGCAGTGGAGGGTCAAGAGGAAGACGTCCTGGACACAGCAGGCAGACACACTCAGGTTCTATGTAGCTGGGCAGAGGACATTGGTAGGGAAGGGCTTATCTATAGCTTCAGGGGCAGAGAGGGACTTGATGAATCTTGTTGAAGAAGCTTGGATTTCAGCACTGGTGGAGGTGAGGACTCATTGGCATGTCTTAAGCTGGAAAATGATGCATTACGACTGATGTTTTAGAAAGTCTTTTTTGGCGGTGGATGGAGATGGATTGGGAGGGAATATAACCAGGGACTGGGGATCGGTCACAAGGCTGCTGGTGACATGAATCTGGGTGAGAAATGATGCGGGCTTCGTCTCAGGAACTGGCAGCAGGGTTGGAAATGGATTCATAAATGCTCTGTGGTATCCTGGAGAGGACTGGGTGACAGATTTAGCGGAAGCCCCTGAAGGTCATGACAGCATCACAGGAGACTGAGGTTTTCAGTGTGAGCAACCACAATCTCCAAGAAAGAGAAAGCAAGTGTTGATGGGAAGAGAAAATCTGTTGAGACAGGATATCTCTCTGTCACCCAGGCTGGAGTGCAATGGAGCAATCATAGCTCAGTGCAGCCTTGGACTCCTGGGCTCTGGTGATTCTCCCACCTCAGCCTCCCGAGGAGCTGGGACTACAAGTACACACTATCATGCCTGGCTGTTTTTTTATTTTAATTTTTTGTAAAGATAGGGCCTTGCTATGCTGCCCAGGCCAGTCCCAAACTCCTGGCCTCAGGCCATCCTCCAGCCTCGGCCTTCCAAAGTGCTGTGATTATAGATGTGAGTGACAGCACCCGCCTAAGTCTTGAATTTATTGAGTGTGAAACACATCTCCACAGGCATGGCTAGATGAGCGAAGAGTGTGGGACAGAGACTGGGAAAGGAGCAGTGGAAGATCAAGAGGAAGACGTCCTGGACACAGCAGGCAGACACACTCAGGCTCCATGTAGCTGGGCAGGGGACATTGGTAGGGAAGGGCAAAAGGATGATGCTTCATGGCCCAGGGGGAATGATATGGCTCAGGCTGCCTGCAGAGAGAGTCAGGCAAGGGTTTGTAGAGCTAATCTGGGCTGCCCTTGCTTTTCAGGGATGGGAGGAAAAGAAATCACCCAAAGAAAATGAAAAGGCCAAAATTCAGGGCAAAACCCCCAAACAAACCCATGTGGGAAAGAAATCATAAGTTTACATACTGTGGGACGCTGACAATAGGGGGTGTGTTGAATGCAGCTTAGAAAGATTTACAAGCCCCTCCACAGGAAAAACACTTGAAAAGCCTAATGTTAGTCACGTAAGGAAACTTCATTCGTGGAAAACCTCGTGTTAGTGTTCCTAAGTTAGCTCTGTGTTCATTAAGGATTAAGCAAGAAGTTGGCCTGAAGAGCTTATTTATTATTAATATGTCGAATTAATCACGTGCTAATAAGTTGAGGGAATGTATTAGACTTGATCATTCTGCATTCTATGCATGTAGCAATGTACCCTGTGAGTATGTAAAATATTATGCATCATTAACAAATAAAAAAATTGTAAGCAAGTGCATATATATATTTTGAGTTGGAGTCTTACTCTGTTGGCCAGGCTGGAGTGCAGTGGCACCTCACGACCACCACAGTGTTGACCTGCTGGGCTCCAGCGATCCTTCCGCCTCAGCCTTCCAAGTAGCTCGAACTTCAGGTGCGCGCTACCACGCCTGGCTAATTTTTGATTTATTGTAGAGATGAGGTCTCACCATGTTGCCCAGGCTGGTCTCAAACCTGCTGGCTTGGGCAATGCTCTTACCTTGGCCTCTCAAAGTGTTGGGATGACAGGCTTGAGCCACTGTGCTCAGCCTGGACAAACATTTTAATGGTGGGTGGTAGGCGTGGCCAATGACCAGAGGGCTTGTTATTCTAAAGTACATAACTAATGTAATCAGAAAACTCTAGCATGTTAAAATGGGCTTTAGACTTGTTCTACTTTTCCAAAGGTTTTGAATTCCATTTCTCCACTTCTGTTCTTTTCCTCCTTGGCTTGGAATCCTGATTCACTTTGAGACTCTGACGAAGGAGTTGAAAACTTGCCTGGAAAGATGCATGTAGACACAGATTTCTGACTACAATTCAGGATTCATCTTCAGACACAATTTGTGTGCACCTTCGAGGACTCCCTGCACCCAAAATGATGGCCCCTGGCCCGTCCACAGGCTGCTAATTTGGTCCTTTGCACAGGCTTGCTCCCGTGGATTGCAGTTTCTGGGCTCTATTCCAAGTTTCCACGATGTTTCCTGGCCTCTGGCCAATGCATTCACATGGCTTTGCCCATTTCCTTATCTCAAAAGGCAGCAAACAAATGCTGAAATGCTTAGGCAGAGCTAAATTCCTTTTTATTTTCTTTTCACATGAGTTTTCAGTGTCATCAGTAAGCGAAGCTCCTATTTGGGAACCAGTCGGCACTTTGGTGTGTTGCATCTTGGACTTGCCATGTTGAGTCAGTCTGGACGGAGGGAACAGAGTCTTGTTGCTCGCCAAGCTTTGGATTAGTTTACTTCCTAAAGAGGCAACACTGACAGTTTACTTCCAAGGGCCAGGATGCTGTGCAAAGCACTTCGATTTTAAGATGTTCCATAAAATTCTGAGGAAGAGGACAATATCAGAGCTCCCCAAATTTAGTGAGGACAGCACTGGAAAGCCAGAGAACGGTGTGGTACAGGAATGAACATTTATTGGACCCCAACAGCATATTGTCAGACCCTGTCTCGGGCAACTTCAGACCTCTGAGCAAACCTGAGTTAGTCAAAGTTATTCTCATTTTGCAGATGAGAATCTAGTTGAGCAAGAGTTGAATCTTATTCCGAAGGCACTATGTTATCATTTGGGGTGTTTGATAGGTTTGGGATTGTATTTGTGAGTGGGGTGCAAAAATCTTAAGAGGACACGACCAGGGCCAGTCAGTCTGTTGGCAGGACGCTCAATCAGGTGATCTGGGGGGTGTGGCACTGCACCAGCAGAGCAGGGCTGTGGAGAATCCTACTTCTATCAAAGTGTCATGCAGAAGAAACTTCAAGCAGTGGATTTTGTGAGCTGTGCTTCAGCCTTCTGGATGAGAACTCATTTTTATTTTTTGTCACTCGAGAAAGGCTTGTGTGTAGTCATTTTTCCTTGTTTCTCTGGCTTCACCAGTAGTTTAAGCTCTTATGTAGATGGTCTGTAGTCACCTTTCAGGATAACAGCTTTGGTGCAGACCGTATTTTGGGGCCTTGTGAACCACTGAGCATTTATGAAGATCTATTCCATGGCAACTACTATACACATGTTTTTTCTAGTGATTCGATGTGGCGGCTCGCTCCTGTAATCCCAGTGTTTTGTGGGACCGAGGCAGAAGGACTGCTTGAGGCCAAGAGTTTGCCAACAGCCTGGGCAATATAGTGATAAGTCCCCCTTTTTATCTCTTGGACTTGCCATTTCAAATCAGTTTGGATGGAGGGAGCAGAGTCCTGTTGCTTGCCAAATTTTGGGCTAGTTTACTTACTAATGAGCTGAGAAGTCCATATTAGTTGGATGTGGTGGCATGTGCTTATAGTCCCAGGTACACAGGAAGACGAGGTAGGAGAATCCCTTGACCCCAGGAGTTTGAGGCTTCATGAGCTGTGATAGCACCATACACTCCAGCCAGGGCAACAGAGCTAGATTTTGTCTCTTAAAAAAAAAGAAAAAAAGAAAAATTTCATCTAGTGATTATGTGAGAACTGGCTTGTTAAATAGAGCAAATGGAGTTATAGTACCATAATTGCCTACATCTTACATCTCCTTGCTCCTAATATTGTTCCCAATCATCTGTCCCTGTGTGTGGTAGTTCTCAAAAATTTCCAGGAGACTCCATGGGCTGTATATGTGGCTCTGTGCTCTCCTTTCTCTCAGGCATTGTAACAGGAAACATTCTAGATGATTTTTACAGTCTGTCTGATGACCTGACATTTACTGTGAGGAAGAATTGGCATGGGTTCCCCAGTCAACCAAAGAAGGGCATGCAATCTGAGTGAGAAAACTTGGTTAAATCACTGAGATTGGGAGGTGCTTGCTACTGCATCACAACCAAGCTGATGTTGACTGATACTTCCTCTGACATTAGTCTTAAAGGAATATCTAACTTTCTAGCATACTTATATTTTGCATTGATGCTATTATTTTTTTTCCCTGACCTCCCATTTGACTAATAACTGCATGGCTTGCAACCTGCCTTTAAGCTCTGCCCTTCTCCATCATAACTCTGCTCCAGAGTGTGAGTGGTTAGCTTCTTTGTTGCATGTAAGCCACATCTGGTTGTTAACATCTAGGGAGTTTCATAACAAGGCTGCTGGTGTATGAGGTGAAACAGGGTGTCTTTTACACATTCTCTTCTGCCCAAGGCATAAGCACTCTACCGGGACACTCTGAATGAGATGAAGCAAGCATAGCTATTGTACCCTGTCCTCTATCTCTCCCCTGGCCAGTTAGGAGGCACAATTTATTGTGTCTTCTTCCCTTAGAAGGAATTTGCTTTCAGAAGCCCGGCAGTCACTCTTCGATATTTGTCCTCAGCTTTCTTACATGACTATTGTGGGATGCTCGCTTCATAGACATGTGGAGAGTTTGAATCATCTTCTCTGCTCCTATATAAATCAGAAGAGGTGAACTGAGGGTGGGGAAAGAGCAGAGATGTCCCTTACTACCATGTGCTAGGTAATTTCTGACTGCTTTAAAAATGCCACTTGGCGGTGTATTAGTAAAGTTTATTAGTATGAGGATAAAGCAGTTGGGTTCAAACAAAGGGTTAATGTGTGTTGGCATCAAAGGTTGATGACCATTAAGAGCCAGGAAGTGAATGGATTGTGCCCTGTTTTTGGAAAGACATACTTTACATATTCCAATGACGCGTTTTGATGAGCACAGGGGACTAACAACAATCACCCTGATATTTAGGGAACGTCGAATTCCAGACTTACATTGGCATTGTACTTAAAGCAAAGTAGACGTTTGGATAAAGAGTCAGTTGGAGACTGGAGGTTGGAAAGGCAAAAAGTGAGCTCTGGAAACCCAGTCACGGGTGGGTGAATACCTCAAGCTGGTCAGTGATTTTCCCCTTCCCCTGCCTCCTTACCCTCTAACGTGTTCATCCTTGTAACCAAAGGCATTGTCTTAAACAAGCCTGTTGATAAGATGAGGAGTGAAATTGGCTTATGAAATGCTATTAATAATAAAAACGATAAAAGCAACAATAATGAAACATAACAATAATACAGCAACTACTATTTATAGACTCCTAATAATTACGATAAACCTGAAAATGAGTTATGATGAACCTCATTTTACAAATTAGGTAGTAGAAAGTCAAACAGCTTTAAGAAATGTGCCATAGGTCACACAGAGTCTGAATTTACAAATACAGATAAATTATATCCCCAATTTTCACTCAAAAAATATTGATGTACATTTTTCCTCTTTTAAATGAAGATTGTGTTATTATTTTTGGTCCAATAAATCACAATGTTTTCTTTTTGTGTGTTGTGGTTATATTTATTATTGTTGTTACTAGATTATCTAAAACTTCTTAGACTATGACATGACCTCACCTTTACTTACTCAAAAGAATTGTATTAAGTTGTTCAATGAACATGGACTTGATTGATCTGTGTTCCTGTCACCCAGGAATTAGAGTCAGTGGTCTGGATCTCCTCATCCTCCTTTCTTTCCTACCATCAGCACAGAAACTTTCCTCCTTTTCTCCATCTAACATTTCTATCCAGATCACCGTTTCCAGGATATAACTGCATTTTTACTCAACTTTATCATTTTTCACCAAGGCAGAGAATGAATTAGTTTGAATAACCAAGAATTCAAATGTACCAGAGGAATTTAAGCATGGGAAGAATTAATTCTCTGCAACTGCACACTCTCATTTTCCCCTTTTGCTCCTAGGGTCCTTGCACATTCTGACAACCTATCCTTCTATGCATTCTGAATCCCATCCACCTGCTCTATGGATATTGCTCTCTTAATAACCTAGGACTTTCAATGTGTTAGATGCAGCACGCTTTGAAAAATTTGCTTCTTTCTCCTCTCTCCAGAGCAATGGTCCTCATCCTTGAACCAGCAGCATCAGCAACACCTGACTCTTGTTCATCTATAGCTTGACAAGACTTTGAGAACTGAGGCTCTAAGGCCGGGATCTCCAACCCCCGGGCCATGGACTGGTACCACTAGGAACGAGGTTGGACAGCAGAACGTGAGCAGTGAATGAGTGAGCAAAGCTTCATCTGTATTTACAGCCACACCCCATCATTCACATTACAGCCTGAGCTCCATGTTCTGTCAGATCAGCGGTGTCATTGGAGTCTCACTGGCATGCAAAACCTATTGTGAATTGCACATGGGAGGGATCTAAGTTGCATGCTCCTTATGAGAATATAATGCCTGATGATCTGAGATGGAGCTGAGGAGGTGATACTAGCACGAGGGGGTGGCTGCAAATACAGATTATCATTAGCAGTGAGGTTTGACTGCACAGAGACCATAATATATCATTTGCTTGCAGACTTATGTCAAAACCCTATCAGTGAGTGGCAAGTGAGTTGATGTACTTCAATTGTGCAGCTGCATCTGGCAGGATTTAAATCAGAATTGGACACTTAATTTAGTCAACACATGCCCCGCTCTTTATTTTACTTACCACCTCCATCCTCACCTCTTTTTTTAAAACGGTGAGTTGAATAATTATTTCATTATATATTATATATAAATATGTAATATATAATTATCACATTATATATTAATAGAAATAAAGTGCACAATAAATGTTATGTATTTGAATCATTCCGAAACCACCTCTCCCCCACAGTCCTCACCCCGGTCCTTGGAAGAATTGTCTTCCACGAAACTGGCCCCTGATGCACAAAAAGTGTGGAGACTGCAGCTCTAAGATATTTACAATCACTGAACAGGCATTCTTCCCCGAAAAAAATCTTTCTTGCCTGTTTATATTTTAAAACGTACATTCCTCTATTGCTGTAAAGGAATACATTAGTATTCTTTTATACTTTTTTATGCGCCTCTGTTTTGTTTCTTCCTACCTCTGACATTTAAAAAAAAATCTCTCTTCTGTAAGGGCCTCTTTCCTCTTTCACTTTCTATTTTTGCACTTCTCCTTCTAAGTCTCTATCCTTGTTCCTATTTTTATCTTTTTCTACTCTCACTCTTGACTATTCTCAACACCTCGTGTTTGCTGTGATCCACACTTCAACATCCCTGATCCGAATCTCATAGAGTTTCATTTTACCAAATGCTCAAAGGTTATTTTTCCTTGTATTTTTTAGCACATTGTTTTTTAAAAGATAAATCTTTATTCTGTACTAAGAAGAAGGGCTGCCAACAAAATTAAGAACAAAATTAAGAGAAGTTCCTGGAATGCAGAAAACAAATGAAATGGGACAGATAGGTGCAGTGACACCTCAGTTCAAAACACAAGTTGAAAAAGTGCTGTGGTTTTGGAACAATTTCATATACATCCTTAAAACAAGAGAACAGATAAAAAAGAGCATGAAGTTGCTCCAGGATGGTCAGTTGGGTAATTGACTAAATAACTGAATTGGCAACAGTGAGGCCAAAAGTCAGTCTATTGTTCTTCCTGGCGATGCACAAGCAAATCACATAAACACACACACATGACGTCAGCATTTGTACACAGACTGACAACTGCAGAGCAAAAGTGAACCATCTGCTTAATTTTGAGTGTATGAGCTTGAGAGAATTCAGTCCAGAAACTGAGCTAATTCAAGACCTTTTTGATATATATGGAAAAGAGAAAATGAAAAAAGGCTCTGAATGCCAGCTCTACCAAGGAATACATCATCATTGAAGTCTAGAATACATATTTCATTCTTTTGGCTATCTGGAACCCTAGTCTAAGTGCTGACTTCCCTCTCCTATGCACTAAGGAGGGGCTGTCAATCAGTCGGCAGCAATCCATTTCGTGGAATAGATCAGTTGAGAAAAT